>DWEM01002342.1:0-12239 GCA_018245935.1 Agara belti belti
CATATGTATTAAGCAATAAATGTCAACGGACTTCAATGCAAGCATCATAGTTTGCCAGACCACTTTTCAATATTTTCAATCATGTTAATGATTTATCTTAACCATTAATCTTATCATCTTATTTATCTTGAACTATAACAACTGCTCTATTTTAAATATCGGTCTGGACGACTGGGGTGCATTTTAAACATTGCTATTCGAGTTATTTTCTTCCTAATAACAATTATTTTAACAATCAAATTCTTTATATGCTAAAATCACTCAAAGGCTGATGTTGCCATTTGATATAATGAAATAATAACAATATTCCTTAATTTCTTTTGCCCTTTGTTTTCTTTCACCGTCATAATTGTATTGCAATCCACCATGTACAGAAAATGGTAATGTTACAGGGTTATTGTCTTGAAAATTTTCAATTTAATCACCACATATATATTATATAAAAAGTAACGAACACTTTTGTGTAAGGAACAACTGATTTTTATAACGAAGAACTTGCAGTAATCTTAGTTAATACATTCGCTCACGAAGATTATCCGCCTTTTAGGAATAAGGCTACCTTATCTTATTATAAGGAAATCTTTGTAGAATGGGTTTCATAGATAAATTCTGTTTTTTTATATTTTTATAACTTATTGAGAAGTAATTTTAATGACTATTTTATTTCACTAAATCTTAAATTGAGCGAATTTTTAATTTCAGGAAGATTGTCCATAAATTTACTTTGTCTAGGTATTGTCTATCGCAAATTATGGTCGTTGACTTTTTATAATAATTTAATTTTATCTCCTACATAGTTCCTTTCTAATCATTTTATAGCCAATCGCTAGATATCCTTCCCAAAATGTCGATATAAGAGAAATTCGTAATTACCTGTGGCGTAATTGATTATATACATGAAGTGGTTTTTTACTTCAATTTTATAGGGTATGGGCATTTTTATGTGATTTGATAGTTTCGTTTTATTAGCATTGTTCATGAACAATCATGTTTTATTTTCGTCCTTTTGATGTTAATTATATAATAAATTAGAAATGTCCATATCCATTTGGTGCACGATTATAATATAGGTAAGAATTGACATGATATGTAAGTATGGTGTATTATAATGTAAAAAAAAATTTAAACAAGAGCAATGGTAATCATTTGAGACCGAAAAAATGTTACGTTCAGAGAAAGGGATTTGAAAGATATGTTTATAATACATAAACGACGGAGACAAAGAAGTATTAATATACTTTTACAGATGTTTTTCAAATAATTGTGTCAACATATTTGATCCAACTTTATCTACTCCATGATGTATTTATCATAAATAGTTTCTTTGCAAATATAGTGCTTCCCAATATGTGTTATTGCTGTGATCATGCTGATGTTGAAGATAGAATAACATAAGGGTTTTTGATGCTTATTTTTACATTAATTTCAGGCTATGAAAAATTAATTACCGATTTTAAAATATTACTCCAAATAAAATTTTATTGAGTTAAAACGTTATTATAAAGTAGGCCTAACCTAAGGGGTCGTTATGTGTATTATAAACATGGGAGTGCACTGGTTTGATTGTGCCTGAAAAATTCACCAATGCCGCTCCAAACCTCAAAATTATGTATTAGTGTAATAAGTAAGCTAAAATCGTTTGAAGTACTGTAGTAAGGTAGTGTTAAATTGGCGTTTAAATGTAGCGTGACCAGATTGACTCGAAGAGTGATTACATTATTCAGTTTTGACTAACTTTTTATTTTTATGGGGAAGTGAGCTAATCAGTGTGACGTTAGTGTCTAAAATAGTACAAATGAGAAGACTTATTGTCGTAAGCCTCGGACTATTCAACATTGCAAATGCTAGGTTTGAGATGTATCCCTGTGTACTAGTTTTATTTTGTACTAAAAGTTAAAAATAAATGAGTAATTATGTAATAATTCTTTTATTTCATCAACTCAAGCTTAAAAAGATAACACCATTTTGAGAAATTAAGATTAATGTAATTATAGCTCACACACAGATGGTCTAGTGGTTTCAATCTGAGTGTAACTCTGGTGGTTCTAGTTCAAATCCTGGCTGACACGCACCACAAAGTTGCTTACGTTTTATAAAATAAATATAACTCGCTTTAAATAACGGTGCAGGTAAAACCTGTACACCTCTAAAGTACTTCATAGTGTTCTCTGAGGTGTGTCAGTCAGCCAATTCGCATTTACCCAGGAAGCGTTCTTTACAAACTATACGAACTTAAACTTCATTATGACATGAAATCCGTGACCGAGGGTGGAATCTTTTACTTTTAGCCGATACAGGTATTATGATATTCATGTTGTACATTACATCGTTAATTTGGATTTGAATTTGGAGAAATATGTAAATAAATTGCAGCTGTTGCCAGTACAATATATAAATACACGCACGTAATTTCCTATTTTTAACTAAAATATTTTACTGTTAATAATTTTGTTGTTAAAATCTATTAAGTAATGCTTAAAAATAAAGACAACACTTATTAAAAATAAAAAACAATATTTTGGTATTACAGTAATATTGAGAATGAAAAAAGTACAGTATTCACGGTATATATTATGTTGAACAACAAAAAAGTGAGATTGAACGAATATTATTCTTGTATCGTAAATCAGTATACTCTTACGCTAGTAGAAAATATTTATCGACGGAGAGGTTGTCGTTGCTGAAGCTAACAGGTTCTAGAAAACAAATTGACATATCAATGTCAATGTCATATTTCTTTAATGAACTTGTCATGTTTAGAGATGGCATATTGAGATCATCCATTATCTCAAGTCTCAAAGTAAAAAGTGACAGTAATAAATACTGAGATATTATTATAATAAGCTAACTGTTATAAATGGTTTTGTAATATTTCAGATAACAGTATAAGTGCCATAGATACAAGATATTTTTGTTCTTGTTTCGATTGTTTTACAATTACCGTCATTAACAAGAGATGCATCATTTACTGTGATCATTCTGGGTACTAGATTTATTAATAAATAAATATATTGTTGCATTGTTTTCCTTAACCGTAACAAATGAAATGCAACATACGAGAGCTAGCTCTGTTGAGCGACCAACCCTGCGTAATGGAAGGAAGGTTGAACTACAAGAAAATTTCGAATGGCAGTTATCGTAATCAAGCAGGTATGGTTACAATAATTAATTAATATTTTTTTTCATATATAAGGTTTACTTTATGTTTTACATATTTCCTTGAAATAGGCAACAAATTTATCTAAAACTTATAACATGTTTTATACTTACAATAAAGAAGTCCCTATACATATTCACAATAATTATCCTATTTTTTTTCAACCCAATAAAATTCCTCTGTGACAAAAAAAACAAATGAGAGACTTAAAGCTTTCGCTGAAACTCCTGCAGACAGAGGTTTTCTCATGTACTGTTTATTGTGCCACCAGCTTTATTAATGTTTATTTCTTACAGTATTCAAGGAGAGATGGTTTCGCCTTATTAATAATTACTTATTCTATTTTAAAATTAGTGAAATGGGTAAATTTGACACAAAAAATCCAGCAGGGATATTTGTTATGGAAAACTCGTCAATACAAATGGAGCACGGGCAAAATATATCTTTCTCATTTTCTATATCTTTTATGTAAGCCATTTTGTTTTTTTTTTTGTGATTGTTTACACATGGACTTAATTTTGTTCCTTGATATTTTTTGTTTTGTTTCTATTTTTTTTTGTGAATTTTGTAACAAATTCACATTTATGACAGCAATTTATCTTCATTTTTACTTTTATACTATTAATAATAGCAGTAAGATGATAAGTAAAATGGCTTTATAAGTATATTACGTTTATAATTAGTTGAGCATTTATGTCATTCCAGAGATGAACCTGAAAAACGTCATGTCTTTGCAGCACGCTCTGAAGACAATGTGGTGCAATGGGTAATGAAGCTGCGAGAGTGTTCTTATGAATACCTGAGAAGCAAACTACATGCCCTACAGTCCAAAATTTATTCCATAACTGGCAAGGTAATTGATACAGCAATTTAAAATATTAGCAATTTGAGTATGGAATTAGTATGACATGACATAATTGAATCAATATTGTAAGTATCAAATTATAGTCTTACTTCTTGAGTACAGTGGATATGGATCAGCTTCATGTGCATCGTTGTTGATGTTATTAGAGGGTTTGCTGTTTGTTTCATGTTGTATGTCCATATTTTCACTTTTAGGGCTACTGTAAAATCTATTAACCCAACAATTGGCACAGATTTTGGAATCCAGTAAAATTTTTACTCCAATTTTGTGAGTGCAAGAGTCATCCAAATAAAACAACTTTGAATCGTACTTCATACTTAAATCCCTATTACAATGCAGGTTATTAATACATACTTTGCAAAAATGTAATCTGAAATCTTTATCTAGGATCCTCTGTTGATGGTGCCAAGAAATGAAGGAGCTTGTTTGTGGGCGCCTGCTATACCCTTCTCCACTATACCGGCGTGTACAGTCAACACCAGTTCCTTTAGCTGTCACCTACACACAAATGGTGCATTTACACTTGAAAGAAGCAAATCTGATGTCCAAACACACAAGTACATACAGACTAATTATACTAAAAAGACGACATTCTATACTGAGGATCATAAGCAGGTCGATACCAAGGGAGAGGTACAAAAGTTTACATTAGAAAAGAGTAAAACATCAGCAATGTTCACCTCGAGCATGAATCCATTAGATGCATCAATTTTTGATAATCGGCCAGCATACTCCCGCGCAGCGCCAAGTCCGCCCGTCAGACACAAGTTGTCCCCGGGTAGTAGACGTGCCGATCCCCTCAAAGACTTAAAGTTACCTAAGGAGAGTGAACATTTCTTGGGAATACCTAACACAGTTGATTTAACGCCTGTACCACCGAAACGAAAGATATCGCCTAAGGCTACAGAGGGACTTTCTTCTAGTGTAGTCGATGACAGTAAAGAAAATACAAAAACTGATTCAAACGATGACCTTATACAGTTTTAATTTTTGACAGTTTTTGAATCACTCATCCCACCAAGTATATTATTATGAACATAGTTGTCTTGCCTTTAATTTAAAAAATCGCAATGTTATTTGTTTATTGTTGTAGGTTAGAAATTGATACATAGACACTTTTTTTATTGTATGTGAAAGTTACATTTATCACTGTATGGTAATAATTAAATTGGGTTCATAGTTGTGTTTGTTTAACACAATATAATATGATTATGTATATAAATGTTTATTTACTAATGCAAGACGACGTTATTTACTAAATAGCGGACAGCTATTTGGTTTGCGCAATACTAATCTCAGGTCATTATCGAGAAGAACAAGAACATTATGTTAATTTAAGTATGTGTATGATACATAGGAACATGATAAAACCAATTGTACCTTTAAATTAAGTATCTTAAATGAACCACATGAATACATCATTCCATATTGTTGGTGTATGTTTATGTTGCTTATACCAAAAATGCTTGCTTGATCTTGATAAAGCTCTCTTTTAAATGTGCCTCTTAAACAGATGGCAAACTATGTAAACATTATTTAATTTATTTTTTAAACCTATTTGCTTCTCAATACCATGTGTAAGCTAAATATCTTTGCCTGCTACGCTAACAATTTTATTAAAGTCAACCCTATTGAATTAACTTCAGTAGGTCGTATGCCAATAGATGCTAAAAAAATGTGTACGTTGTATGCTTTAGTGTAAAAGTCAAAGCTTAATTGGGTTCATCTGAATAGTTATCAGTGTGTCCCGGGTCTTTCTTCAACGACCCTTCCTTCATATTAGACATTAGTAGGATAGACACTGGTGAAAACTTTACCTATAAAGTTAGCATTATTGTTATTGTTTTACATTTTAAGTTAAGTCCCAATTTTTTTACAAATATGATTATTTTGTTTCTTACAAATAGCCCCAGTACCATTTTACCTACTGACATATATAGATAATTGATGAAATCGCCATCTCTTTACTTATATTATTTGCTTGTCACGCGACACTCATGTGAATCGTTTTACTCAGTTTTATGCGATGTTTTGTATTCGAAGTATTGTATAATTCACTGGCTACCGCCGTAATGTTTTGTTCCTTGCTGGAGAACAGAGAACAATAAACACAGAACGTACATGCCTTGTTTGCATAAAAAATACGATATTAAAACTATACAACAATAATAATTACAATAATTTAACATATTCCTTTCGTACCAATTTGCAAGATGTGCCGAATTTCTTTAAAACATGTCCTACCTTCGTGTATGTTAGTGTTTTCTTTGTTCAGATATATAAAAGGTTAGCTCGCGCTTGAAAATATTTTCCAGGGCTTTTACCTTTAAATGATATATGAAGACGATTGAAACATTCTTTCGAACTGGCAACATTTTAAACCTTAAAACACCACTTAGAAAAAATATATGTAGTAAGTGCATGTCTTCTATCAGAAAGATAAGTTTATGTTTATTAATTTTTTAAAACGATTTACTAATGTGATATAATTTGTATTTATTGATTGCGTCAATAGGATCATAATAGATAGTATTCAAATAGATATATTTCAATCAAAGCTCAGTATGCAGAACTAGTCATTGAATAATCATGGAACTAATGGATTTGTAACCGAACAGTAGCGGTTTTATGTTCATTATAACTTAGTGTTAATAGTGAAGATGTAATTTTAATAATGTCTTAAATTCACTACATTGTAAAGTAAATAGTGATACAATTTTACAGTGAATATTTTAACCGGACCGATGTAAGAGCTAATTGCTATAACTTATTGAAGTAAACAAAGTATAAAGAGGTCTAAGACGACCACAATGTCCTTTTATCAGCAAACTCCACCGAGTTAATTACAGACACTACGTCATAGGGCAACATATCCTGTATTGCGATTCAGTGTTCATAATTTTCCGCTCGTTTTACAATATTGTTTCTAATTATAGACGGTACATATCTATACCGCTCTACGATTTTATAATTACGATTCAAATATTCCTAGGGGTGCTTTTAATTAGTAACATAGCTAAAATTATTGTAATGTTCGAATAATTCTGGCATCCGATTACATTTTATAGAAAAAAAAACCCAATGTGATAATTTAATTCATATCTTAAAAAATATTTATTATCTATGTTTTTCCGATCTGTAAATAAGTTGCATGGCAATTGTATATAATTGTTGCATTATTCAATTAGTCATATTTTTATAAATTTGATACATATAACGCGTGTACGTACACTAAAAGTTTTAGTTAAAAAAGATTAAATAAAATAATTCGATGAAATTGTCTTTCTTATTATTCTCCATGTTTTTAATTAATGTATGTTTACAATAAAAACTTAAGTCCTAAAATGACAATAATTCTGCTGATAAAACAAATGTAGATGAAAACATATCACACAGAGGTCAACTTTATGAGATACTATAAATGTATAGTAAAATTTAGATCCAAGTCACCAGGTTTTCAGAGCCACTGTGGTTCGTGGTCTTGTAAAATTAATGCTTTGCCTTTTGATTATTTTTAGATTTCTTATAAACGGTTCGATATTACAGCATACCGTTTGGTGCAGTTTTATGTGTAACATGAATACCATTAACATTGCAACAAATAGGTTGGTGAATAAAACTACAGTACTATTCATTTACGATAATTTTTATTTATATTATTATACTGTTGCTGTAAAGAAATAGGTGATATTTCGATCTGTTCTGTAAATGCAGAACATACACACAATGTCCTATATCAGTGTACAGACCGTAAAGACTACTAAATAAAATAAACTTATTTACCTTAATATTATGCAAATACACAACACGATACCCTAACGCAGTACAGTTAACATAACTGTACCGTTTGTTATAGAGGCACACATTTCAATACAATCGATACATTGCATTATATAAACCCAATTCTGTAATATCATTAAGGGAAATGTCGCTCATTGTCCAATTTCTATATACTACTACAAATAAAAAGTCTTAAATCTTTTAATAATGAGTGAAAGCAACAACGCAACACAAGCCACGTTCACAGCAAATCAACGTTTTCAAAATATGTAATCAAGTATAAAAACTAATAAAACATAAAAATAAACAATTAAAGGACGCACGCGTATTACTATTATATACTGTAAGAATAATTATTTGTAACATTATAGGTAAAGATAATCCCTCATAAGGCACTTTATTCGCTTAAAATACCTTCTAAAACGCAGGTTTTTTAAATGACCCGTTTACAATTCTAGCTGCACACAACACTTAACCTAGTACATAGTTAACGGTAGGTATCGGGGGTGAACATTCGGATCTTTACAAAGTATTTTTAATATGTAAAGCTAATGGAATTTTCCTTTGCAATAGTAAACTTATTTGAGTTGAAATACCGATAGTTTTCATCCTAATGATGCTATGGTCGGAGGCATGTTGATCAAAACCTAGACAGATGAAAAAAAACAAAAAGATTGATCGTTGTGAAGCAAAATTACACCAGTTTTACAAGTCTTAACCCGTTTTGCTTTTATTAAAATCACATAGAAAACATTGTCCTTTTAAAATGTTGATAATCATAAGTAACATAGCTTGCTAATTACGAGATAGGTACATATAACAAGCACTTGATTATTTTACCTGTGTAGGCTAGCGTTTCAGAGCGTCGTTTATTATCACCATGCAAGTATATATAGATAGGGGTATATATAATATCTCTGATCAAGAGCGCTGACGACACGTAACACGTCACAATATTACATCGCGCGTTTGATAAAAGTCGCACGTTGACGGCACGCGGCACTCGACACGGGGTCTCAGTCGCGATCCGTGGTCCGTTCGATGTTAATTGCCTCCGTAATCGCGCAATTCGCGATTGCCGAGTGGTAATGTTGGTCGGTAGTTGTGCAGCAATTCCATGGCTTCCACACCACATGACGCTTCGCCGCATCGTAATTTTCTCATTAGCGCCAACTGTAATAAAACAAGATTTTTTTTAATATATATCTCAACAATTCTAGGAGATTCTCGATGCCTACAGAATTAAATACACGAATTTAAAACGATTGACTATTACTAATGCTTAAATTATATCTCACAACTGTAGGTACCTATGTAATCGAATTTCAAACTGTAAAATGAATTGCGTGGGTTAAAAAGATTTGAATAAAAAGAGGAAAAGGTTTTCGAAAGTATTATTGGAAAGTGGGCCGGTTGTTGGCGCCCCCGCCGGCGGCTGCGCGGACGAACGCCAAGCAACGCTCGCCCGAAACTGGTAGTCGCTCGCCGTTTATTTATAACTGCCGGCGATTCAAAACAGGATATAAAATTACTTCAGAACTTGCTGCCGTCACGAAAAAATGGTTTGATTCTGTTTTAAAGAATTATCTAAGAATATCCGAGAGAAAGTGATTTGTGGAGGGGGTTATATTACGACCTTCAACATTTAGGCAACCGCCGCATGGAGGAGGATAAAAATTAAAAAAAATCAAATATCGATTCGTTTTGTAACTCTTGTACAGAAATTTCGTTTCATGGCGAAAGATTAAGTATGTACAATGTATATTTTATAAATTATTCCTTGAAGTAAAGTTGAATTTTTACGTACTTGTTCGGCGGAGACTTGGACGGGTTCTTTAAAGAGGATCCATGTAACGGACTCTGTGCAAGGCGGTGTAGTGAGAGAGCCCGGGTACGTCCAATACGCGGCACGCACCGGCAGCAGGCGCGCAGGGTCCAGCGCCTCCGCGAACGTCACCTTGTCGCCTTTGTGTTGAATGTACGGGAGCAGCCGCACCACTTTCTCCAATTCCTCATGCTTATTGCCAATCTGCAATTAGAAAGGAGTAATATCAATAAAAGCCTCTGAATAACAGTCACACAGTTGGGTTTAAAGCGATTCGTAAACAAATGCATCGATTCTTCGCGTTTTTTCTAATAAATACATATAAATGTTTAATGGTATGGTACAATTTATATCCGTTATTTTGTTTCAAAATTCTACATCATACACGCTTATCATACATACATGTACAGCTTAAAACTTTTTTTAACATGAATGTTTTTCAAAAGGTCAAGAATATAAAAACGTATATTATACAAGCACAGATAACCATAATGAGTATTCTTCCGGGTTGTTAAACAAAGACAAAGTTTGATTTATTTCGATGTTGGTATGAATTCATCGTACCATGTTTACTTACGTAGTGGGCATACATAAACGTACCTACTTTATTTCATAAATGCCGTTGAATAATAAACGAATCTTCCTTATAATGCGTCTAATTATGGGCAAAACAACTTCGTAGATGACATATTTAACTAGATGTATAGCAATTATAATATTACGATTACGAATACGAGTTCTGTACTGTATATAACGAATTCTAGTTTTTGAAAATTATAATGTAACACAGTTAAAATTATATTTTTAGCATGTTTCACAAATATTTACTTTGCTTAATTATTACAACATAGTAAATTCACAAGCTTACATGTATGATAAAACGAAATTTATAAAGTCGTAACGACATTATGTTATCTTTAAAATAGCATCGTAAACAGGTTTAAAAATTATGACATAGACTATGTAACAAGATTTCGAAGATTACACAACCATCGAGTAAAAAGTAAATATGTTCATAAAATAAAATTGCAATATGATCAAATGGGATTCACTTTTTTTCATAAACGTTTCATAGTGATTTGTTGTTTATACAGGTGTATAGGATAGTAATGCAATTATATTCAAATACTCTATTAAATTTCCTTTCGTGGGTGGACACTAGACGGCGATGTGCAAAGACAACTACCTCCACGCTCATAACTAAGTAGGTAATACCCTTTTATGAGGATTTTAAGTCCATTTGTCTAGGATTAATGTAACCTCATTTGATTCGACAGATTCTGTCGATTCTTGTGATATTCCACAATCACTTGTTTGGGGTACCAACGTGAAATTTTCGTAGATGTCATTAAATTAATAAATTGTACATTAAATTTACGTCACATTACCATAGCAGAGTACGTTTCTTGTATTATTTTGAAATAATACTACAGTCCTTATATTAAATTACGGGATTACCTATGCGTAATACTATACATACATTGTAAGCAACCTTAGATACGTAGCACGTAGATGACGCTTCTAAAAGGATTGAGTTGCGAGGCTTCACTGACGTAAACCCTTTTACTATTTATTTGCTCTATTATCGTATTTGAATAAGTAATATTGTTTATTTAATTCGTGTTTTATTTGTTAACCAATATGAAAATTGAGTTAGCGATGCAAAAATTCTATTACCACTTTCCTACACATTCTACGTAAGCACATTAGATTCTATGACACAATATTGCAAGCTTAACTGTATTTCAATCCTTCTATTTTTTCATAGTTCTACTGCTATGTCAAGCAGGTCTTCTCTCATATTAAGGCTTAAATCCCTGGTCCACCATGCTGGCCAAGTGCGGATTGACAGATTTCACACACTATGAAGCACACGGTCGAGAAAATAAAGAACTGTAAGCGCTGTAAATTGCATCACGACTTTTTCCTTCATCGATATAGCAAAATATTTATATAGTTTTAAAAACACACGAACGACAACCAAATTACTAAGCTATAACTACTTATTTACTTTATTTATTTACTTATTTACTTATTCTATCTATTTATCTTATTATGCAATAAAAAAATTCTCATAAAACTCATATAATACTTAGTGAATGATTTTTAAATTATTAAACTGTAATTTGATTATTGTATATTTATACGTATACAGTTCCAGGGTTTTTATATTTTAAACCGAATTTTATAAATGAAGGAAAACTCGATTATAAAGAAGTAATTATACAATGTGGTGTGAAGCGTCACAGATAGGGTTCACATGCTAAATTCGATTGAGTGTCGGATGCATTCAATCAACTCGAGCGTTCGAGTTGCTGTAGAGTGTGGACTGAGGGTTCAGACACGTGTACTGTTTATAATACTTTACTATATTTGTTGCATGCGTGGGAATTAATATTCCTGCAAACATCAGATATTTCCTAAAAATAAAACGTTGACTCATCGACTATCAAGGATACGAGTAGGTATTTATTGTCTATTATTGGATTATGAAAGTAGAATAAATATGGAAACTTGAATAGTTTCCATACCATTTTTCATACTTTGCTTTAGGTGTTGATTACAAAATGTTATTCAACTAGTACATACATAGCCTGTTTCGGCTCCCAGGG
>DWEM01002343.1:0-12235 GCA_018245935.1 Agara belti belti
GTTATTTACGCGGGAAAAACTTTGTGACACATTGAATTCCACGCGGGCGGAGCCGCGGGCAAAGCTAGTAATGAATAAAACAATTTGAATTTGAATTTGAATTAGAACATTTCGTACGACGGTGTGTAAGATATCCATCTACATATTGCAGTGCCTCTTATTATTGACTGGGCCTCGCATAGGCACCGCGAAGCGAGCTAGGTCACGCGTAGGTTAAGTACATATGTACATACGTGCGATCGAGCGAACACGGACCGGTGTACTCGTATATTGGACTGGTCGTCTGGTTGTTGGGCGATTTTTTACGATGTTTGATTTGCTCATAACCGATCTGTCAATAACGTTGTCGTCGACCCGCTCTCGTAGCGTCGAGGGCGTTGACCTCGCAATATGACAATTTTTTAACGTTTACATAATCGATTAACACCCGGTTGTGACATATTAAAATATGCACAAAGAGCTTCGTGTGCGGGCATTCGTTGAAGCTTCTGTCGTTGCTGTTTTTTGAAACCTTGTAAGAGTTTGTTTGTTTGTACGAGTATTCTTTATTCTGCAAACGACCTACTCCTCTTTGAGAATGAGTACTGAATACCTGGAATATGGACATCACCACCGACAGGGTTCCATCCGATCTGCAAAAAAGGAGAATGACCAAAAAAGCAGCGATCAGCTTGTACAAACATATCAATATACACATTCTATGCACATTTCTAAATGCCTTCGCAAAAACAACCACTTAAATGCATATTTTTCCACTGGAACGTTCCTCTTTCGTGTTTAGGAATTAATTTGCTGGCGAATATAATTCATATTCAAGTCTCGGCCGAGAAGCGGAGCTTCAATAAGAAAACGACATAATTCGCGGGATCCGCTTCAGCGATAAATTGAATATAAATAATAAGGTGAATCGAAATACATAATGTATGTGGAGGACTCGACGCGACCCGAGCGTCAATACTGATTTGTTGCCGCAAATAAGATTTAGCATCTGTTCGTAGTAAACAATCATTCCGTGTCACCCGCTCGAGCTCGCGGCGGCAGTCTCGTGCGCTCGACGTCGCGGTACGGCATATGCAACATGCTATATTTCTATTTTGCTCATTTTAAAGGTGCTGGGAGTTTTCTTCTCCTCCTGCACCGGTATAGACCGAACGTCGCTCGGATGAACCGCTTCGATGAGCGACGAGTGAAATACGAGTGAACGAAGCGCGTGTTCGAATGTAGATCCAGCCGGTCGGAGCACGCCCGCCGCCGCCGCGCCGCCACGGCCGCCGCACCCGCAGCAGGTGGGCCGGTGCTAGCGCCGCTCCCACTCTGTGAAATAAACATTTCATATTGCGCTGTTATTACGCCGTTTGTATTTATATTTTTCAATGAACACGCTGGATTTTATTATGCAATAAAAGTCACGCACGAAATTTTGAATATACGTAGCTAGTGTGCCGTCTTGTACTATGTACCTCGGTAGGTATTAGAGTTATTACTTTTTAAACGGATATTTGTTTATATTAATAAACATAGTTAACTCCAAATAACAAATTAACATATGTAGTTAACTCCATATAGCAAATTATTATTCAACGAGCCTTCGCAAGCCTTTTGGTTAAATATAAAACTTACATAATACTGGATAATTAATCATAAAACAAATATATGAAAGCATAGTTCGTTACGGCTAAATAGGTCAGTCTTGACTAGGGTTGCCAACTTTCTTAAAGAATTAATATTACGCATATTAATTCTTCACGTCTTTTGTATTCAAGCGAAAAGTATTTTTCCTTTGAACTGCTTACTAACTATAAGTTATGCTCTCAGTATAGTTAACAGTTTTCAAAACTTAGTCAAAATTTGATAGCTATCCTAAATTTAGATAAGAATGTTACTAAAGTTAAGGATACTCTGAATTGGTGATTTTCAAATAGAAGGATTGACAATGATGTGTTTTATAAATTACAAAGCAGATAAAAAAAGCATAATGCAATGACGATGACATATTATTGGACTACACCAACAATGAAACAGTTTATATTGAATCAATTGAAGTCGGGTCGTCAGCCCTAACCGGGAGTCCAATTTACTCTTTGTTTCCCACAGTTACTGTTGTCTCGCTTATATCTCGATGTTATAGCAATATGAAAATGACTACAATAATTTAGCTAATAGCGCCCAACGAAAAGGCTTTTGAGCGCGCTTCTGCATTCGCTGAGCTGCAGAAAATATGGAATTGGTAGCGTGAAGACATGGTGTGCGGACATCGTCGCGCCCAAAGTATAATTCCATACTTAATCCACGAGTAACCGTATGCATAATATCCAAACGGTGGTTTTCAGGTCTGTAACTTTCCTTAGTTCTTTCAGGGCGTATATAAAGCTCGACAGTTTGGTTCTAACTCTGTGAGTGGTTTTTCCATTTAATGTTAGCGTCTATTTATAATGTAAGTGAGAATTTTTGAATAGTGTCGAACGAAAGCCTTCGTATCGAGCGTGGCTGTAATATTATCGACCACACTAAGACGAAATACGGGTACATTTAAACATTTTACAGTATTAATAGATCGATTAACGTTTTGCCTTTAACGGTGCACAAATTTAAGGTAAGTACCAAAATTAACACTTTTATTTAGTAAACACAAACCTACGTAAACCTGCCACTTCAGTACTAAATATTGCACATATTACGTTAAAACTTTTATTTAGTACAACGTGGGTTAAACAATCATGAGATTAGAATTTCGTTTAAGACAGACGTTTCGCCTAAGCCCATGTGCCTACGAATATCGCTCGCTACAACGGTCGAGGAAAACGTGATGAAGCCTGCGCATTTTAGAGTATTTCATAAACTATACATTGAAACTTTTCTGTGTATGCAGTCTGACAAACCGCACTTAGTCTGCGTGGTCGACTACGACTCAAAACCTCCTCACTATGAGAGGAGACCCGTGTCGCGGATCAATAGAAGGGTCAAAAAAAACTACAAGTGTAACTCGATGAGTAATAAGTTGGGTCCTTGTGGTGCCAACTACGGCTCGAATCGAGGTCGGGCTACGTGCAGTTGAGGCGCTGTCTTCATGGTGCGAGCCGCGACACGACACTCGGAGAACACAGGGTGCGCTCCGTGTGAACAAAGCGGCCAATTAAGATAGAACGCAGGTTCCAGCGAGGGACGTGTTTGTGACACGGGTTGAGTAATATATACATCGCGTGCCACCGATGTATTACATCCTACACTACTACTTCCAAAGCCGAGTTCACGAAAGAAAGTACACCAATAGAATCTTTTTAAATCGCTTTTGACATTTTTATTATCGACATTCAAAGTAATCGGTATATAAGGGAACGTACGGTATACATTACTGAATACATTTAAATTTGAATTATTTTCCCAAGAGTCTTACTCTAAATTGCTTGTTTTTATTTTATCAACTGTTTTAATTAATAAAAGAGACTATAAAGTCTCAATACATAAGTATTGTGATAAATACACGTAATTGTACATATTGTTGGTTATTATTATACAATCACGCCAGGTCCCTTTCGGAGCGAGCAGAAAGCACTCAACGCCAAATATTTCTATCTTTACAAGCCGGTTTCGATTATTGTTTGTTTCTCAAAAATAAATAAATATATTTTTCCTAAGGTGTTTATTCATGAAATCTTCACCTGGACACCGAAACGAAACACGATGTTTTAATTAAAAGCCATGTAAATCGTCAATACTGGTATTAATCGGTTACGAACTTCACTTGTTATGAACAACTCCAAGAACCCCCGAGCGGTGAGATCGTGACATTACACAGAGTGAAGTCTTATTATTTAACGTTGCCGAAAACGATGTCGAAATAGACTGCCTATTCCGTTTTCATTTGTAGTCCCATAAAATGACGCGCCTATTACCCATTGGGGTAGGAAGACAGCTAATACTGAGAATGTTCCCCGGCTCGGCTCTTGATCCACTTCTTACATCTGTTTTCCTGTAATCGAATTCGGTACTCTTGACCCGACCGGCGTTTGCTGCGTTCTCGACCCGGTCGGATTACGGATATTTGTGGAGGACCTAATGTTTTATTTTGCCTTAAACAATAATGGATAATCCGCTGGAGCCGGTCCGAGTGTTCGCCGCGTAGTCTCACATCGGTGACTAGTTCTAATGCCCCCCTCCCCGCCCCGTAGACGGAGCGTGTGCTCGAGACATTTTCGTCGGATAACATTTCAGTGCGGTCGTTCCCTCTCCGAATGTTATCCGGGAACTCTTTTAAAAAGTTTTCGCCTCGCAGTTTAAAAGTCCGAGCGAACAACAAACAGCTCCGTAATAAAACACAAAGTATTTTACGGGTCTTTATATAATAAACGAGACGCTTTGCTGAAGTTTTAGGTAGAGCCTCCGCTTTGCACGAAACCGTTATATATAAAGTCAACGGACAATAAACGATCTGTTGCTTAGATGTTAACTATAATAATAAATTATCGTAAACATATTTAGTATAAATACCTGTAATATAATATGCATCATGCGGATAAACTCAGGCGCGGACAACGATTTGAGCGGATTACGGCTTAGATTTCTTCGTTGGCTTAAGTTCGGTGAGATAATCTTTTGTGACAAATCGCTTACATCTTATATTTATCTGCAAATTCTGAGTAAATTATAAAGGAAAAAATACATTTTCATGAAAACATTGTGTATGTATTAAAATAACAACAGTATTATTTGGACGAGTCGCGTATTATCGTTTTTCAATGTTTTAAACATCTCATGTGCTGCATTTCAAATGCTTTATGTATATCTGATAAATGTGATTATTTACATAGCTTTTACAAATATTGTTTTACATTATAATAAGTTGTACAACAAGTATCAGTGTAAATGGTAGTTTGTGTGAGCCGTCATGTCGCTGTACAGATGTGTTAAGTTCTGACCGGCTATCATCTAAAGTTACGTTTTAGTGTAGGTACTCATTAGAATCTCGGCATGTTACTTACTAATGCCTGTTCCGGGTAACAAAGCCCGCCACATATACCTTTATGTCATCACTAAACCTTGTCTTTCCCTCTCGTTATCATTTCTCTGATTATTAAGCGAATGTTAAAATAATGACATTGAGATTAATCAATTTTTAAAGAAATGATTAATTCGTATTTTATTATAGGAAAAATCAGGTTCGGTGTCTATGTACAGTCGTTTTTTATTGCGTATTACGTTCATAGATAAGAAGTAAAAGTATATTCTGAAGGTTTCGGTTTTGTATGTCTGAGCTGGGTGTCGGGTCTACATCGAGTTCGCGTTTATACATGTAGCCTAAATGCAACCCCTAAAATCATCACGTCCAAAATATGATTCAATTCTTAATCGGTCGGCGACGTGCGTCAGGTTATGAATTGAAATGTATTTATCGTTCCCCGTTGATACAGATATAAAATGTATTTCAACGTTATAACTGAACAGATGTCTTTGTAGTTCGGTCGCGGAGGGCGCCGCGGCCGCGGGTCGTCCTGCCGGTACGACAACGTGTCGAGGCGATGTGTGAAGTACCCGCCGCGGGCCGCAATCGTAACGAATTCAATTACGCGCCACTAGCGCGTGTCGGCGGTTTCGTTCGTCTGTAGTCGGATACGACGTAACAAACACAACAACTGAATAAGTAAATACGCGGTATAGGCCAAAAGTTAATAGACTTCTAACTTAAATAAGAAGCGGGGCGGTATAAGCCTATCAGACGCTATGGAACATACATAAACCCCCTTTTCCCTTTTCCCGATTCACCATACGGACACACTTCATTCAGTGATACGTGAGTTGCGTCCTGCGATATCCGAGCGTGTAGAAGCGAGCGGCGGGGCGCGGGGCGGCGGGCGCGGGGCGCGCAAATCGCAGCTTATCGCCGCGTCGCGATATCGCCTTATCGCTAAGCCGCCCACTCGAGCTGCGCGATTCTAATTAAAAACATATGTATATCTTATCGACAGGCGCCGTGCCGAGTTTCACGACTACATTGACGATTATTCTAACTACACATTGACTATTTGTAAATGGGGCTTTTCATTGATTTCAGAAATAAATTCAATGTAACATTTAGATTCATTAAACATTCAGTATAACGATAAAGGAAAGCATCGCGAGGATACCTACGCGCCTTGAAATTTTCCATAATATTCCCTGAGACGAGTGAAGTCTGCAAATCTGCATTTCGAATTTGTTGCCGACTAGGCCTTAAGCCTTGTCGTTTTGAGAGGCGACCCGCGTTCAACGGTAGATCAAGATAAGGTTTGAAAAATATTCTTAGCTTTTGCGCTGCAAAATAAATTTACATCGTGTTTGAATCAACTTTGAGGACATTTGTCTAAGGCCTAATATCCACTGAATGAATTCAGGATAAAGTCGTATAATCATAGTCATAATAATATACTTCGTATACATACAATAGAATATAATTCGTATATTTTCGTATACAAGATCAAATTTTGGACAAAGTATATTCGAACTGCTGGTTCGATACAATGAGGAAAATATGGGTTATATTTTACCATGTGTGTAGGTGGGACGATGAATGCCATGTCGTCGAAAGGGAATATCTAAGTAGGTTACCCGGAGTCACGCGCGCGCAATTTGCTCGTCCCCAGTGCAACGCGTGTGGTAACTGTGACACACCGATTGTACGAGCTCTCGTCAACAGGCCTCGCCCGCAGACGAACCGCCGTCTTCTCAGCGCATGTTTATAATAAAATGTTAATAATATAATAATAAGGACAATTCCACACACGACCATCCGATTCTAAATCAGGCAAATACTTGTAAATGCAAGTTTTTACGGTAACCGGACTGATCTTTTAATTACACCCAGACTCGAAACGATTAAATGTGTGTCTCGGGTGCGAATCGAACCACATCCTAAAATCATTTGCCTGTAATATAAAAGTAACACAAGTTAGGCCATGTCGAGGGCCGGGTAACGTTCCGCGCTCAAAACCCCCGACGCTAATATAATGGAAAATTAGAGCCGCGTTTCCGGTGACCATAAAAAAGCCTCTCGAATGTTTTGTCGTCATTGTTTACGTTCGATATCGAGTCTGTTGTGTTTGTGATGGGTGTTATGTTGTCTCGCGGCTCGCGTTCGCCAGATTAGACTAATATTTGCGAATGCGACTTTACCGCTGTACCTATTTCGTCTATGACATCACTGGCAACGCTTTCGTTTTGATTATACCATGTTTTTATACCTCTTTGAATATTATGTGTGATATGAAATTATAGCGCTGGTGATATTACAGACGCGGAGTGCACGCATTGTTATACTAGCGTCATTTTATAGTAACATTTATACAGAACTTAGTATAAAATTCCAACAGCGCATAGCATCTTAAATATGTACATTGGTGAAACGAGTTCCGGTTTGTGGTATAAATAAGTTATTTTTAAATGCTTACTTCAATTTAGTAATGACTATTTGAAAACATAAAAAGAATATTACGATATAGTTTACCAGGTGTGAGAAAATTCCATCAAAATCTTAAACGAGTGCGCTATTGATAGGTGGTAGAATACAAGTATAGGCGAATTAATGTGCCTTTTAAGGGCGCTTCCAGAGTTGCGGGCCTTGCTACCTTTACAAATATTAAGGAAAATAAAATTTATAACTGGAACATTTTTTACGTAACCGGACCACGCTCCGCCGCGCTGCTGCAGTGCGGGTTGGTACAGAAACCTAGTCCAACACGCATATGTATTTTTATATCGTTTCTACTCTATCTAGAATGTGCATACGTTAAAGTTGGAAGCGGTGTTTCGGTTGTCAAAGTACAGTTAGCTCAGCGTGAGCTGGAAGATCTAGATGAGCTTCGGGTCCCGGGGGACGTGCAAATGAAACCGCCGGATCCACCGACCATGTGTGTATGGCTCGCCGCTAGAGGTGTACGTCGACTGTTCTGCGCTAGTTTCATTATTTGATTAAAACAAGTAACATTTCATTCGGGCATTTAATTAAAGTGAAATATTATTAACAGAAAGCGATAATTACTTTGTAAACAATTCTACTAGAAAACGGTCCAACGCCCCTAACGGAGTGAAATCGGCACATTACAAAGGCCCGGAAGCTCGGAGCTATTAATAGCCCTAACAATTTGCGGCTACCGACCGTCTATTCGATGCTCGACCGAATGCAGGCGTCTTTATTTCGCAAAGCCTTTTACTTTTCTTTTACTTAATAGAATGTCCTCGTATCCTTGAAGCGATGTGTCATCGGTATCAGAGCGCTATCTATTTACGGTTTTCCTGTACATTATTTATCGAGATATAACGGGCCTTTTCTCGTTCCGTGGACCGAGCCGAGTTTTCTCCGTCTCGGCCTTCGTCTGCGATGCGCGCAGGAGTCAGATCGAGATTCTTCGTTTCTCCTTAAATTTAAAGTCAGCCTGAACCTGAACCTGAACAGTGCCAAAGAAAAACGGCGTAGAAAACGCAACGTATAATTAGGTAATCATAGAAGTTAAACAAATATAAAGGTGAAATAAATGTTATATGTGATTATTTCTAGAATAATATTATTATCATAACAGTATAACCATTTGTGACCGTTCCCGCTCGTAGTCTTTTCTCTTCACATAAAATAAAAACAAATTCTATAGAGGATATGAATGATGTTTATGCAACAACATTTGTTAATTACAGTCGTAGGAAGTACAATAATAGAACTAAATATTTCAATGATGTCATGTTGTGCGAACGACGTAATTATGATTAGTCTCTGCCGTTTTGTGCCAAAATAGCTTTAATTTCACCGCACTCGTTAACAACGGTACATCCGTTTCATACAGCGATTGAATCATTTTCGAGCGAGTTCAATGCGGCACATTGTAAGGTTCATTTTGGGAGAACGCTTCAAGAGAGCCGGCCGTCCAAGCCGACGGGGCCCATCGGCGCCGTGGAGATGTTACGACGTTTCGGCCACGGTGCGGTCACGTTCCTTATTCCCCTATTTCTATAAACACGAATAGGATTAGACAAGGATGTAACTTTTATATTAACGAAATAGTAACCCGTATCCATAAATGAGCCTTTAGAAACGAGATGACGTGAAATTTATTAATACAGGTTTAGTATCGTATATTCGTGTATACTCGTATTTCAGTCATATTCTTTTTAGTACCCTCGACGTGAACGAGGACGCCGCGTCTGTAGCCTCTTATAATATAAAGTTGTGTTACGAATGGGGTTAATTTAATCAAAGCGGACATATGCTCGTATTTTGCACTTTAAGGGACCTTACCGTAAAAAAAGAGATTTGTAAAAACTGGAACGACCGAAAACATCGTATTATATTCTAGGCTTTAAATAATACGACTTAATGCCTCCAAATAAAAGTATGGGCGTTATGGGCGGTAGGCGAATGTAAATTGTTAGCGCCCTTATTTGAACAAAGCGAACGACCCTTACACGGTAGGAGAACGTAGACAAAGATTTATTCATAGATTTCTTTCGTATTACTCTATGATATTAAAATATCTGATTACTTATCTATTTACCTGAAGATTTTTATGTGCCGATGAAATGTTTGGTAAATGGAAAGTCAACATACTAAGTACATATCGACTACGTCCGCCGCTCACACGCAGCGTTCCTCGAGCCGAGTCGGGAACTTCCCCGGGACTGTACGAACATGGCTGGCCTCAGATATGACTACGGTATTTTTTAATATTCCTCAATCTGGTGAACAGTATATTTAACAGCATGCTAAATCTTACAAATTATTATTGCTTTTTAAATATATTCAGTGGTTTATTTCTCGAGCGCTCAGCGACCCTGACCGCCGACATGGGCGTTCAGGGTTCCATCGTCACTCAGACTAAAGACCTGAGCGATAGGTACGAGTGTGTATACTATACCTACCTGGTTACAAAATATGTCTGGCTACCGATGTATAGGGTGTGTATAGACACATATAGATTTGACGCGGTCGTCGCAAGGTATGATCATTTTTATGCAAAACAAGGTTAACCCAAATGTCCATGTAATGTGTTACGTACGAGTAAAGGTTCTACCTGAAAGTGGGGCACGAGAATAAACACATATTATTCGTAGCAGTTTTATTACGTATTCGTACAAAGTGTATTGGATTTTCGTAATTGAAAGTGTTCTGCGACTATTTGCATGCGCCAAATTAATTCATTGGTTAATGCAATGCGAGCGAGCGTTTTACGAGCGGCCACGTGCTCCATGGTAGTCCTGTTGCGTCGCCCGCTTCCTAAGATACTGCATGCTGTATACGACACCATTATGTACACGGCAGATCAGAAATAAATCTTTAATAATCCAGTAGTTTTAGAGACATTTTTTCCGATCCTTCCATTGTTCCACCGATGGACACACGTCGCCTCTCACGGTGAGACGGTTTTAGGCCGTAGTCGACAGGCCAATCGCGATTTGCGAACGTAGTACCTATAGCTATAGCTTTAACGAAAACTTCAGATAAACCCGTTTAATAAGTTAATACAATGAATTGGACACTGGCGACTTCATTAGAGCGAGACTCGCTCCCGACTTACCGACCGAGGTCACTACGTAGGTCCTCGACGCTGTACCCGGTAATTTTACACTTCGCTGAGACCAGAAAGGATAGCACAGATTACGTGCGCACCGCCTCTACGAGAATATTGAGATATTGAGCTCGGTCGTAATCATATAAATTGTAACTGAATGATTCAAGACAAGTGTTAATGAGTTATATGAGAATAACTATAATAAAACTATGTCGTAGTAATCCCTCATTGGCATTGTGAGGAGAGCGGGGCGGCCGGGGCACCCGTGGCAAATGCAGACTGTTTAAACGACGTCGCCTTCTTACTGCATCGTCGTTACAACACGGAGCTGAGGAATAGCACAACGTCCAGGGTTCGATTATTATATACATATGTTATATCGGTAGCTTAAGATTAATATTTGTAAGACTCGTCGCGGTCGGAACGTGGTCCTATACATTACATTCAATAATCTTAATCAACTTAAGAATAAGTCGCCCGCGTGCACTCGGTGTATCGTTATAAATAGCATAAGAAATAAATATACCATTAACAGACGCAGGTAACCGCCGCATGAAATACTAGTACCTACGTGAAAATGTTATTCCCTCGACACTGCAACAAGTGGGGTCGCCGGTCGCCCTATTGCCGTATAAATCCTGAACCCGCTCCATTTTGCACTCGACTGCAACTCCGCGAGCTAATATAGCGGAACGACGTTGCACAACGCGAGGTCATTGATCTTGACACTGAGTTATTACGACTATCACTTAGCGCTTATCGGAAACGGATCCTAGAACTTTATACGTCAACATTGTTGCCAGAGAGATGACGGATATGGAGGTTCTTATGTAACAGCGCTTCTGAAATCGTTTACTTTCGTACTGATGAGTTCAAGATTTCTACACATTTTAGGGAAGCCCGGGACAAATCTTATTTTATTGGATTTTGGCTTCGCATGTAGCCTTGTTAATTAGCTTTTCAAAATATTTATCATTAAATACTCGTTAAATACCAGGAGACCGAAATGGTCCAATGTGATATTTTGGTGTTTTAAAAGTATTTTCGTAGTTCGACTAAATACGCTGTTAAGTATAAGTAGTTAAACTTTACGAGACAAAAGGAGCAGAGGGTTATAAGGGCTTTTATAGAACACAAAAACAGCACTCTAAGAGCCTAACGACTTTAACGACTTTATAAGAGTTGAAACGTCATGCTACTCGAAACTAGTTACTAATGGGGGATGTTTAGACTCACTCCTTTTGTTCTATCGCGCAGAAATACTCGTACAGAACTTAATTTTCGCATTGAGCTGTCTTACGGAGGACAAGCTTGAAACATTTTTAGTATAACTAATGATTATGTGTAACAAGTGTGTGTCAGGAACAGGTTGAGGCTAAAGCTTGCCACGTGTGACAAATGGCAAACAAGTTTTGTTAATCGACCGATATAAAGTCGCCGTCGGGAAGCATTCGCAGCAGATCAATGTGACGATTGACATTCTGATAGTTTTACATCTATTGCTAATTAGTTCAGAACAGGAGTCCAGACCGATGTTATGAGAGTAGTGAACGAGCTGGCAGCAGTCACGAGTGGCCGCTGCCGCCCATGGACATCTGTGACGGACCCCTAACGGGGCTGTAGGGATGAGACTGTTAGTATGAATTCAGTTAATAGGTGTTAATAACAATTAGTTGGTCAGTATTCGTTAGTAATAGGACTGCAGG
>DWEM01002344.1:0-12234 GCA_018245935.1 Agara belti belti
CTATGTATAATAATATATGTAGTGATACGTCAAGGTGAACTCGACACACATTTTACGAAATTCTACCTCCAAAGGGAATTGCGGGGGTGGGGGCGGGACGAAGACGCGGGCAAAAGCTACTTTATTTCTAATCTAAGAAACCCTTAAAATCCTAAGCCTCGTGTCTTGTAACTTTAATATCGTATCTTGTAAATTTAATATTACCTATACTCTATAAATACAATATATTGCAATATCATCCCCACATCTACTTTGAGTTATTGCCTCAAAAGTCACTCTGGCCGGCCAGTTAAGGCAAGCTCAGAGGTATCGAAGTTTTCTCATATGTATATAAACTCCTCTGAATTCCCATACATGAGCACAAATAGACGAGGTCTTCTACTGTCTATAAACCCGTTAAGAAGGCCGGAAAACACTACTGTGATTATTATAAGCAAAATATTTATTAGTCTTCCCATCAAAATAGCTATTCATGGAACTTAGTACACATGGATCAAGTTCGGGCAAAATTGATAAATAACATAAAGTTCATGGGTGAGGACAGTTTGAATTTGGTTTTCTTTGGCTGGGTTTTCGTAGACTCTGCCTGGCAGGCGTATAAGTGCCGGGAAAAACGGACCACGGTAGGGAGTTCCTCTGTATGTGTCATTCATTGTCGGTTGCCCTTTACGCTGTTTGAATAATTTATTACTATTATTATGTCTACAGATCCCTTACTCTAAAGTGACTTTTATCGTACTAACAATAACATTAACCATTATCACGAAGCTAACTAAAGGTAATATGATAAATTTATATTATTATTTTCAAAACAACAAATCTACGAATTACAATAATCTTATTCTACGTGCATTAACTGATAATAAGGACTTTACAGAAATATTAAATATGTAATAAAGCTAACATTTTCGTACACAAAACATTTTTAACATGTATATAACCTAATATAATAAACAGAGAAGTGGATACTTTAAGATTGATATTTATCTTTTTTTATTATCGAGGCTGTGGGGTTTTTGCTTTGAATTATGCTTATTATACATACTTCTTCTGAAGACCGATCACTACATTTTGTAATATCGCTAGAATACAAAATATTATGTAATTTCAGGTGCAACTTTATATTGTGTTGATTGGTATGTAACACTATTGCTTGTAAAATTCATTCGTAAATTTCAATGGCCAATCTACATCTAAATCTCAAACTTAAAGTATCCATGAACACTTTTAGAACACACGACAATTATTTTGGTACATACCTATTTAAAGCAACGTCAGAAGCGAAAGATTAATAAATTATATGCTCAATATTAACTTTAGCTGCTGTGTAATGTGTGTTTTGGTAGAGTATTGACTGACTCGTGTATTGCAGCCGCACTTTAAGCTACTGCTGTTTTATTATCCAGCCCATTAACCGTCGATTTTACTTGAATAGAACATTGTTACAGCAAGTAAATATTCGGTACCTACTTATAGTCGAAGAACTCAGCGATGATGTCATTGTTTGTTAATATGTAGCTATAACAGCTGGAACTTGAACGTAGCTGTAGTGTAGTGTTACGTGTGCTGTTTTAAAGAGAGCTTCCAAATTTATTCGCAATATTTCGTGCGTGAAATTTTAGAAAAGCTTTTGAGGTACGGTTAAATTTATACAACATATGAACATTATTTTCGTAATGAAGTGCTGAAGTTGCAGGTAAATAAATTAATCTTTCGCTAATGTTCTTACAATTAACCTTAATTTTACATAGTAGTGTAAATAATGTGTACTTATTTTAAAATCTTGATATATATTTTTATCATTCGTTGAATGACCGAAAAGCGTCCTATTTAAAGTTATAAAAAATATGGTATGCATAAGATATTTGTTTACTTCCAACCGGTAATGGGGCGACGGACAGTAAATTATAATCAGATCAGATCAGATTTATATATATGATATGCTATATATAGAATATATTCAATCTCAATCTCAATTGCGCTGGTTGGTTCGACGATTTTTAACCGTTCCCAATATTGAATTTACGGCGTTGGGGGCTAAAGTCAAAGGTGCTAGATCCGAATTTGTATTTAGATTTTCGGCAAAAGCAGAAACTTTTATTTGTCCTATATGAGTGTTCTGCCATCAACTATTATATAGTTAGATATAATAAGTGGTACATAGTAGCTGAAACCACTTATTATATTATGGCACAAGTATCTGGTGTGAGGGTAATAAATAAGTATAATACTTAGGCTCGCATAATATCATCATAAATATGTTGTTTGCAATTCAACGCACTAGAACTCCAGGAATCACACATTCATATACGATTTTAGAATTCCCTGTTTGGCCATAATTGTAAAAATCACTCACTCATAGTTTTTAGATAATATTATAAATACATATCTATACGTGTATGTAGAATAACCTTTAAGATATTAATGAAACTTTGTTTCTATATTTAAAAAGGATGGAATACAAGTAACAGTTTCTTGAGAATCTTCCGCGAGACGTTAGTTGTCATGAAAATATCTAATAGATTCTGTTGGATTTTTACAGATCTTCACGTCTTGTTACTTCTCGAAATTGCTAATCACAGTATACACTATGAACATAACTCATAATAGTCAGCTAATGAACAGTCGGAAGTAGTGCATTATTTTTGGACTCGGAATTAGTAATTCACTGCAAAGTACGCTTGTAATATCATAACTTTTTTAAATGATTCATTTGAACAGTGACATGTAACAGGAAAATCTTGGGGATACTATTTATCCACATAATAATCTTCTGAATATAACATACGTCAAATTTATATATACAGCATCAATTAGAAATAACTTGCATAGCATAGAGACAACTACGAATGACGGGTGTAACGGGGAGAGAGCTCTTTAAAAATGTAACTTATTTCTGCGTCAAAATTGTTAATATTTTAAATGTGTTTGATATAGTTAATACATTTACTAACAGTACCTAATATAATATTACCTAATACAATAAATATTTACTCAGCATATAATTTAATAAAATACATAGGTGCTTAGCCCTTTTTTTTTAAATACAGTACATACTTTATTATAAATATATTCGGACATACAAGGAATAAATATTATTCATAACCTCATATTTCATTCAAATGAGCATGCGTATTGATACCGATTTTTGATTTATTCTTTTTATAATATACAAGCCATAGAAAATTCTACACTAAGTATCAGAATAAGCCTTACGCGACAGTGGTTTTTCCTGATATAAAGCGCGAGTAGAGGGCGGATGTAAGCGGCGCTTCGCTAACACGCTATCTCACGCTCTCCATAAATATTCTAAATATACAACGTGATTGAACGTTATACATTTCCAACGGTATTTGTTTGAAATAATTCGATAGCCCTTTACTAATTGCCCCTAACTAAATTGCAAGTAGCCGATATCATACATATGCCGGTAAATATGAGTATTTACACTCATTATTCACTCGAATGCAATAAGTT
Source organism: Agara belti belti (assembly GCA_018245935.1). NCBI lineage: Eukaryota > Metazoa > Arthropoda > Insecta > Lepidoptera > Hesperiidae > Agara > Agara belti. Next base: position 3,478 of record DWEM01002344.1, read on the forward strand.
ATTCGACTTACCGCATTTGTACGTAAATACTAATGGTAAACACGGATAAGTAATTTAACCAACATCTAATTGCGATATCACCACATGATATTTTTATTTTATCATTTTCTTTTACGTATCGAAATGTCTATGTCCAGTATTATTAAATAAAGTCAAAATATGCAATTAATGTTAAATATTTTTGCGACGAGAGAACTAGCGAGAAATAATGTAATGGCTTTTGCGGTTGGAATAGTTTGCAGCTGGAAATTGCAAAATGTACTCTAACCGCAGCAAAGTAGACTCAATTAACCGTTAATTGATCGAACATAACCAATTATATATTAAACAGGTAAAAAAAGAATGAACTTGAAATTCCATGCAATATCAAACTCTTCTTTAGTTTATGCTTTTGAGTGTCATCTTACTTTGTCAGTATGCAAAGCAATACATAATATGAATTTATAGTCGAGTCATTAGCAACGGGTGACTTTCAAATTCGTTCTTTTTCACATTTCTTAAGATAACATAGTTTTTAACATTACATACATATGCTTATAAGTATATAAGTTTATAGTATTTTTAACGTGAGACTAACATGAAAACTTCTATTAAGAGCTCAGTCCTATCAGAAAAAATCCACGTAACTAGATCCGAGAATGAAACAGTGTGTGCACGTGCAAATATTTCACTTGTCGCATTGTACACGAACTACACTACTACACGAACAAACAACGGTCCCTTATGACACCAGCGGGCGTCACCTGAATAACAGATTTTCTATATGTGTAATCACATTAGATACATTCAGTAAAGATTTTTCACTTGATAGACAGATGATGGCTGATAATTCGTATATACATATTTCATTTTGAATGCGTTCAAAATGTCACGTCGTTTGTTATTCATTACAAACATGTAATATGTATATTTTGTTTCTTTCGACTGCATCCAAAATTATTCTTCCCGTTGGTTATCGAAAAACGCTCTGATCTGAAACCATTAGTCTCGTTACTTTGAGGTTTTTTGTAATGGCTATAAAAATGTTATGGGCGAATTTCATAAGTGCACAATTTTATAATGCAGTGCACATTACCAGTTTAAAGTAAAATACTTGGAATGCAAAAGTATTAATTTGGGCAGCTTGAGATAATGGTGACCTTTAATATTTAAAGTACACAAGTACGCGATTCGACCTCAAATTAGAGTAGCTGATTAACTATTATTAATACTAACACTTATCTTTCTCATTGTCTTTACAGGACTGAAAACTTTTTAAATTTTATTTACTTATCTCGACGCAAAATGAAATAATTGATATGCTGTATATAATTAAAAACTAACTTACCGTGAGACAGGTTGTTATTTCAAGCATCATATCAATTAGGGAAGGTCTGTCGTAAATCTCTTCGGGAATGGGAGGACTGCACCTTGGGTAGTTGGCGCGCATTTTGAATCCACGGTGCAGCCTTAAGGCCACTTCACAAAAAATGTATCGAAACAGAATTGTGCGAAGGAAGTCGTCGCCCAAAAATGGATAAAAGTTGGAATCTGGAATTCAAAAGACATTTTTCATATTTCGTACAATACATGTTAGTACAAATGCTGTTAATATAATGAACAATATTAACAGCGCCTGCACTAACATACTAATCGGAACAATTTATACTAACAGTCCTATTCCTTGAGCCCGGATGTTAATTCCGTAATTTCCTTATCCTATTAATGTGGCAATCACATTAATTAAATATCGTGGTTCAAACTACGTAGTTTGACACACATTGTCGTAAAATATCAAGAAGTGCGGTTGCACCGCTGCCATTGAGCCTGCCCGTGTACGCAACGCTAACCGTGATTCGCGAATCATGCAAACTACTAGACCGAGTAAAGGGATTCCTTCGGGAGTGAGAGTTGTGTTGAGACCTGCAAGAAAAGCTGCCTGAAGAACGCAGCAGCGGCCGAGGGTGTCAGCAGTAGGTACTGCGCTCCTACCCACCGTACCGCCACCGGCTTCCTATTGTATTTCGTTTACCCGTTTCTTAACGCAATATACCAGTCCATTTAAAAACCGCACTCACCACCTGAAACCAAATAATATTCATAGTATTATTAACAATCGAAAACGAATACTCACCAAGCTTGGTTCGCCCGATGATGGTGTTGGTCTCCGCCATGAACGAGTTGAGAATCGCTTGACAGCGGTCGTAGGCGGTAATTGGAATGGAATCCATATCGCAGCTCATAGCAATTCCACCGATTGGGGTTTGCAGAAACATAGTGAAAAGGTTGCCTTGGTGCCGACGTTCTGTACAAAATGTAAATATTAAGTAGAAATCGATGGAAATAACTTCGCTTAACACGCACTATTAGGCACTTGTTAGAGATCCTATCATAGTCAAACACAACCTAAGTGCAGCGGCACATCTTCAGTGCAGCGCGGCAGAAAGTATGCGTTTAATATTGTCGGTTAGTATAGTCAATTTGTATTGCGCGGTATGCTTGTGGTGAGGTTTTGAATTGTCCATTAGAGATGAAATTATTTAAATTGTAATGTTTCTTTGACAACATCAAAATTAATTTTAAAGTAGTTATCCTCAATTGATTGAGCTGAAATGTCGCATTATAGACGTTAAGTTTGGATATATATATATATACCATTTCATTACCATAGAAATGGCACCGTATACCGAATACCAAATGAAATGATATATATATGTATATATAAAATATACCTATATGTATTCCATTTGATACGCTGAGAAGTTTACGAATAACGAAAAAAATATAATTCCATATTATTAATGTACCACGATGTACCATGCAAGTAAACATCACGCCGTTTAAAGCATACTGCCAATCCTTGTACACCTGTAGGCTGTGGACGAACTGTACGCGGCTGGCTACTGGCTGGCTACTCTGCGTGTCCAATACAACAATGTGCTGAGGGCGGTGTTGGAGAGGCCACGACACTGCAGTGCATCGGCAATGTTTGCGGACGGCCGTACGGATGATTTGTAGGTGATCGTTTGAAAACGTGTCGCATCGCATATGAGCAGGCTCATGAGCAGGCTCGTGAGCAGCTTTGACGCCGTCCTCGGCACATTGGCGTACAGGATGGACGGTCCACTCTGGAGAAGCTGGAATGGTGCACACACTAGCTGCAATAAGAGATAACGACCGTTGGCGCTATAAACACTATTTTCTTTTTTACCTTTATTTTTTATTGTTATTATTTTGTTTAAATTTAACACTGACATATATTAAGCTTTAATTTGTTACTGACACTGAAGATTTGTATCTACATATGTATATGTTGAACTTGTTCTCTGAAATAAATAGACAAATATAATGATTAATCTATTTTTAACATAAAAATACAAGTATAGGCCACCTGAAATGAAATGATGCAGTCTGGTGTTGCTTAAGGTTACTAAGAGATCGTAAGCGACGTGAAAGTTTACTTTGAAATATCAATACATAAATTAATTATTTATCAATGTGTACATATATAAATAGTAGGGATTAGAAGGTAGGATGGAATTCTCGATTGGTCGAAGACATTATATCGAGAGGCGACTCTGAAATATACTGACCTTGAAGTTGTGGCAGCATAATAGTCGGAGACATCAAGATGACTAAAGGTTGTCCGAAGTGCCTGGGTATATTTTGGAAGGCAAATGAATTATCAGAATCAATAATGATGAACAGAGGTTTCCTAGTGAAAGGATAAATATCTCCCGGGTACAAGCATTGTCCCTCTTTGCATCTGTTCAGAGACGCTCTGGTTTCTTTGCTGTAATCACGATAAACGTCCGACTTCGATGTGGTGATGAGTCCGCCAAGCTCATATCCTGATTATTGAGAGAAATTGAATTTTACGAAGTGTAAATTTGACTTATGGTGCAATATTGTTACAAACATTATTAATAAAGTAGTTGTATCGAGTATTTCAACCATGAAATCTTACAATTGAATTGGCTTTGAAAGGCCGCATCCACATAATGTGGTAAACGATAAATTTTATTTAACGCAACTACATCGGCTTGTCATTTGATATATATTAGCAGTAATTCGGTTTAAATATTGTGCATTACCTAAGGCCATTTCATACTTACCTTCTTCAGCAGGTTCCGCTGCTGAAGTTGATGCAGCTGCTACGGAGGAGGGGACACCTTGAGTAGGGGAATATCCTTCCGCAGAGAGATATAACAAAACTGCTCCATTTGGCGAAAGTTCGTCGCAAGAGCTTGCCAAATAAACCATCACCTGATTGGGTGACGGCTTGTACAGAAGGAATTTATGGGGATTACCGGTGTCGCGGCGTGGCGGTCCATCTATGAGATAATAACCTACAAATTACTCATTACATTGTAGAATACTGTTCTTTTTTAATATGATTTTAATTTTGAAGGCAGTCAAGGTGAAGAGAATCATATACGTGAACGTAGAAGAAAATATTGACACAACTCAGCCACACAGAATGACAATTGCGCTGCACATGAGATACAATTAGTAGACATAATAAACCAGCAAAAATAAGTTGTAAGAAACTCACGAGCGTATAATAAAAGTCAAAGATAATGGTAGTAAAAGGAAAGGTAACCTACCTTGAGGAATTTTCGGTTCTGGCACTCCTGTGTAGCGGTTGCGGGGTGTTTCTTCGAATAAATGAGGTATATCCCCATTAGGCTCTCTTTCGATAATCTGAAGAATTCGAAACATGTCCATGGTAAGTTCAGAAAATTTTACTTGAAAGGCATTACTTCCAACTATTAAAGCCTCCTGGAGTTTTAAATACATGTCTTGGTTTATTTCAATCGGTGGAATGTGAGCTGGCAATAATCTGAAAATTGATTTTTTTTTAAAGTAGTTAACTATTGATTTTAAAACTAATTAAGAGAACAATAGGAGATAATTTGAAAAATTGTTAGTAGTACCTATGTGTGAGCATAACTGGGTTGCTTTCAGAATTCAATACAGCAACGCCGGGTTCCGCCAGGACGAATGCTTTCACCTCATCCAAGACCAAAGACCACTCCATTTGGTCGTCGGGGTCATATATATTTCCGTATTCAATAATCTGTTTGTGAAGCTCTCTAATGAGACCTTTTAAGAGTCTTATCTTTTTCAGTAGGATGCATACGACCATGAATCTGGCATAATATCTCAATTTCTTAACCATAAGCTCGCTTCGATCTTCCCTGCAAGCCCTGGTGTAGTAGCTGCGACCGCGTATGGCATAATAAAAGGCAAATGCCTCACTTAAATATGCAGTGTCGCTCGTTCTAAGACTAAAAAAATGTATGTTAACATTTTTAATTAACATTATTAAAATTATATCAAATATTTATATTTTACAATTTCTTTCAAAATGCGGAATCAATATTATTTGACTGTGAAAATAATAAATGTATAATAATATGATTTGTATGTATATAAAACACGTACTAAAAGTGGTAATATAGTTGACCGATCTTGGATGCTATCTCTCCCACCTGCCACCGTTTCAGACCATATTTGGTATCCAGTAGTTCTCTATGTTGTTGTTGAAATTTCCATAGTTTAGTATACACATCGAATGTTTTACCGAAATAAAGGTGCCATTGTTTATGTCCATAAGGAGGCAACTCCCTAAAAAGTTAAAAAGGTAACAATGTATTTGTAGTATAAGAATTAGAGTAGCAATATAATTTATCAAATCATATAGAGAGCTTTACGAATAAGGGTTGAGATGAAATAATTCGTTCGTATTTTGACGATTTATTGACTTTCAAAAACAGTGTGGATGTACGTTCGTTGATGTCTTTTGTATTGGACTTTTTAGTTCTCTTGTTTCACGGGTAAATTATAAGCTAAGTACTAGAGAAAGAAATAATTTATAATATAAATAAGATTATGAGTAGAAATTAGATCAAGAACGTCGCAGGAATTTTGTACATTCTTACCTTAATCCGCTAAAAAGTTGTTTAGATTTCTCTAAGAGATGGCAAAATTCTATTATTATTTTCCTCTCGTGTTCTTCCTGAGATGCCATCATATTTTCTGTCAAGCGAAAAATCCTCCAATCTTTATATATGAAGGTAGTAATATATAACTCATAGTATATACATAATTAATAGTATCTATTACATAAGTAATTATATATTTTAGAAATTTAAATTTTATCTATAACTACTATTAGATACTATTATCTATAATTTTTTTAATTAATAAATGAAATAGGTTCCATAGAAGTCGAAGTCACAACGTATACAGTTACGACTTTAGTAGGGGATAATGGCTCTTTCTCTATACTACTTGCTATAGGTTTCGCTTTTAGAGCCATTTCTCTCATCGCTGGACAAATGTAGGTAGTTTTTAAGCGTTCCAATGATTTTGTTCGCCTTTTTATCTGTTTATAAGTCTCATTTTCAATCACCGGACCATGTGTTTTTGCTGGTAATGGATCTAGTTCAGATACATTACAAAAGCTGCCACTGCGGCTTAGTGGCTCATTCCAAGGTAGCATTGAAAATACTCGAAGCCCTGCATCGCTTTGTTCTTTTATAGTTTTCTCAATATTATATTTAGTGTTAGGAGGCTTTCTCAAAACTCCTTTTAAAAACATGTCTGTCGATCGCTCACTAGATCGGTGTCGTGACGGTTGTTCGTCTTTTATTATGACTTCTGATGCGGATCCTACACGTTGAAACTCTTCTAAACTCCCCGAGCTTGAATAACTCGGGATCGGTGTCATTGGTCGATGGACTTCAATCTGTACAGTCTCCGTTTTGCCACTACTTCGTGATGCCACCTGATTATTAGCACTTTGGGCTGTGGCTAGACTGAGATTTTCTTGTGATGTCACCTGATTATCAGCACTATGAGCTGTCATTAAAACACAGGATCTTCGTGATGTCACCTGATTATCAGCACTTTGGGCTGTAGCTAGACTGAAATTTTCTTGTGATGCCACCTGATTATCAGCACGTTGAGATGTCATTAAACCATAAGGTCTTCGTGATGTTACCTGATTATCAGCACTTTGGGCTGTCATTAAAACATAAGGTCTTCGTGATGTTACCTGATTATCAGCACTTTGGCCTGTCAGTAAAATATAAGGTTTTCGTGATGTCACCTCATTATCAGCACTTTGAGCTGTAGCTAGACTGAAATTTTCTTGTGATGTCACCTGATCATCAGCACTTTGAATTGTCACTAAGACACAAGGTCTCCGTGATGTCACACGATTACCAGCGCTTTCAGCTATCCCTTTTCTTCCACGTACCTGGGTTGTTATTGGCATTCTTGGATGTTGTTGTGTTGGAGGGCCAGAAGCCGGTTGTGACTTATATATGTTCATTAGTACAGTTTCGACATCTTCATTCTCGTTGATTCTCAACATCGATTGTATTTCTTGGTAGCGCTCCTTCGCTAAATAAACTTTAATACGATGAAGTTCTTCCTGTTTTAGCCGTGCTCGCTCAGACCTTGTTCGGTTACACCTAATGCAACAGTAATAAATACTGGCTAGTGCATTCACGAAACATTCGTAGCAGTTGTAATCGGAACACACTAAAACAAAATATATAGTTTTTCAAGCTTAGGCTTCTTAATATACTCTTTTATAGATAATAGATAATTATATGGAAATTTGCTGTGTCGATGGTATTAATTGGCATATAAAATAATTGACCGATGTACAAAGTGTTCGATTTTAGTCATATCGCTTAATTATCAAAATATCTGAGAATGTCAACGAAAAATTCATACACATTATTAAACTGCGCGCGCTCTCACAATCGCAATCGCTTTCATAAACGATCAAAATTCGCTTCAAGTAGCATTATACTCGTATTGTTGTCAGTTGTGAAATTGAACTTCAATACAATATATGTGCAATTTATGCACTAGATATGTTCAAGTGGACTATTTCGGTTTTCGGGTTGATACAAACCCTGCCCGGGCTGGTGAAGTAAATGAAAATATCATCAACCTTAACATCCAATCGGATGTGGAGCGTGAAGCAAGGTGTACTAGCGCATGGCGCTCTCCTCAGCTTGCTGATCTGTGCACGCCCTAGATTCTCTTCTTGTAAACGTACCGACGGACAAAATGGTAGTACGGTAAGCCAACGTGTATGAAAACAAGAAAGCGGCACAGAACGTAGGTGTCTAACGGAGTAAGCGCAAGGACTGACGCTAGCGAAAAACTGCGTTGGAATGTCAACGCCGGAGGATTTATTTCCCATCTACCCACCAGTGACAAAGATCGAACAATATGTATAATGTATTTGTCACTGTGAGTTTTTGCGTGTAAAACGGTAGTGTTGAGAGTGAGGTGAGCGCCAGTACGAGGGTGAGGCAGGCTAATGGTAGTTAGTAACCTCGCTACCGCTACATACGCCAGCGATAATTTCATATTTTCAAATACAGCTCATATATATTTTTATCCAATTTAAAATAGATTTCTCATTCTTTCACCATCCTTTTAACTGAAATACAGTAATATGTATATACTTGCTGCTAATGATTGAATTGAATTGACTGTACTGTTCCGTGTGTGTTTGACGGATCCACACAACCGTACGGGTGAAATGCAGGTCTACGAAAAATACTAACATATTTGTCGCATTTATTATGTACTGTTACATAGCGGTAAAGAGTGATTTGTTTGTGCTTACCGATAGGCACGAAAATCGATTGCCTTATTTATTTATTGCCTGCCTCGTTGGTCGAGCGGTTGCTAGCGCGACTGCCGATCGGGAGGTCCTGGGTTCAAATCCCGGGTTGGGTACTG
>DWEM01002345.1:0-12234 GCA_018245935.1 Agara belti belti
GCCGACGTAGACCCCTTGCAGGTTGTCATAGACCCCTAGGGGTCGATATAGACCACTTTGGGAATCACTGATCTAGATCATACTCCAATATAAATGGAATAATAATAAAATTGTTCCAAATTCAAATATATCCCGTTTTACAATGTGGCTTATATTCAAATTTAGAACACACAGGCGCGACCGAGAATCGTATCAGAATCTGCTTCGCAGCACTTTACGCTGAAAGATATCATCGTTATGGACAATTTGAAGTCATTTTCATAAAGTATTCCGCTTTATTGCGTTTAATCTTTAAGCAGCTGTATTTACGCTGACTATGCTGATATTGCGCCATTCCACAACGGTGTTTATATCGAACTATTATTTGAAAATTATTACTGCCAGTAACACGGTATGATCAAAATATCACTGACAATGATAATATCATTGCTGTATATTGATATAACGTTAATCTATCGCAAAACTAGTTTAATGGAAATATCATGAATCACTGCAATGACACGTGTGATATGAATCGTAGAATTTATTATCACTCATTCGTTGTTCAAATATGACAACATGATTGCAAAATTTTGTTAAACTGTGATATCAAATAGATAAACACAAACGGAAACAATACAATTTCAATAGATGTGTCATTAATGGCACATAAAAACACGTGTATTATTTATAAAAGGTGATCAAAATTGGTGTAAAATGAATCTTCACATATAATGTCAAACTTAGAACCCGAAACTACTCGTATGTTAATATGTATAAATTTCGTGTCACGTTGTTTGTCCGCGATGGACTCCTAAACTACTGAACCGATTTTAATCAAATTTAGCACACAGTGTGCAGTTTGATCCAACTTGAAAGATAGGATAGCTTTTATCTTGATTAATGATCAACTTTTTTATTACAATTAGATCTTTTTTATAGGACAACACTTAATCGGACAAACACCGTGCTACGGGATTTTTGCAAATATGAGACTAAGTTATTATAACATGATTATAATGTGGAACATTATTATTATTCCGTTGTGGGACTTAAACGTAAATGGTGAAATGTGGGGGTGTACTACACTCCTCTGCCTACCCCTTCGGGGAATACAGGCGTGACGTTACGATATATTAAGAGATTCGTGTTTACTCACCAGATTTAGACACCCGATAACGAAGACCTCGACCGCCCTTTGGATGGCTTCTGTTATAGGTTCCAAATTCGCCGTAATTATTATTAACTCTGCTGTAGTCCGCTAGATGGCGATTCCCGTCCAGGTGGTTGGGCAGTGATCTGTTCCAGCCCATGACGTCGCCGACGACCGATCCGCAAACGGATGATTCCGTTTGACTTTTCGTATCGCCATTGCAGAGGTCGCCACTGGAGCGTGCGCGCCGACCCTTCAGGCCCTTAGCCGAGTGTTGGCTGATGTTCGAGCCCATGACGAGGCGGGACCTCAGGTGGGCCCCGCCGCCCGCATCGCGCCACTCGGCGGAAGACCCACTGTCACTATCACGCCTACAACCGTTATGACCTGCGAAAGGAAAATAATGAACATAATTATCAACTTCAGCTAAACATTTAGAAGCATATCTTGTATGAGGGATGACGAATAAATGAGTTTATTTTATACATCGTTGTCTATTACGTAGACCATTCCCATTTCAAAATTTTTATTGTAATACATCGTAAAATTATGCTCTGTTCTAAGATGTCATGGCAATATCGCTTACTAAATACTCAGACATAAGATTGTTGTTAACAATTATGTATATCAAAGCTAATGTGACGACTAAAACTCAAGTAAAGTCAATACAATCCCTAACTCGTACAAAGTTTGATAAAATCTTAACTTTTAACGAGCCGTGAACGAAACTCAACCGAGTTGAAATCCCGCTTGCCTTGAGGATCACCAGTTTACGATCGCCACAAAATAAGACAATATAATATCATAATTTGAAAACATTTTGGTTAAACTCATCACTAATATAGGAGTAAATCCTATCACACACTTAATCGTTTAATAGTCTGTTAGGAAAACTAAGAAAAACTAACTGTTTGCGTAGTGGTTTGGATATCAGTCTCCCACTCCAGGGTACCTGGTTCAATTTTGAAAATGAAATATCTTAAAAATTATAAGTATTGTATATTAAAAATGAATTAGCCTTCGCAATAACGGTAAAGGAAAACATTGTGACGAAACCTGAGAGTTTTCAGAGTTGTATGAAATCTGTCAAACGAGTATCCAGCATTTGAAAAATAAAAAGTTAAACAAACTCGATATGCCTTACAGAACCCATAAGATTTTTAACTATTTTATTCCATTTACCTCTTTAATTGCACCTACCACCCATTACTTTAAGATGCGAAATGATTAAATTAATCCGTTTCTATTTATGACAAATTGGAAGGGCCCACACGGCAAGCGCCCAAAAGACGAGATGGGCAGACGAATTAACAAAAGTAGCTGGGCCTAGCTGGCCGCAAATTGCTCAAGACAGAGACCAGTGGAATTCATTAGAGGAGGCCTTCACCATAGCATGAGGGGCGGTTCTTGCACATTTCAATTTAAAAAAAAAAACAATTTCACCATATTAATAATATTATATTCAAAACTAGCATTAATATTACTTTTCTTACTTAAAAACTGTTGCATACTTATTTGCAAGAAATAAAGGCTTTATTATTTTTATTATATTTACGACGTATTATATTTTTTAAATTCAGTAGTCTAACTACGCATCAACACAATGCATTACCGCGTAAATTTGTAGAATTTATTGGACGAATACGATAAACACAATTGCCCACGATAAATTCATAGTCGGTATTCATTGTAAATTAAATACCAGCACAATCATAACGTATGTTAATTAATGTCTCTATGGCAAATGGAATGGTCAAATGATAGTTCATTCATTATAAGCCGATGCTTTTTACGCGACTGATGCGATAGTCGAATTTGAAATTCGAATTTCGATCAGGAAATTCCAAAACATAAAAAAAAATATTTCGAGTCCAGTCTAGATTTCACTTAATCGTATAGAAGACTCTTTAATACGACTGTTATATAATGAACGCCACCAAAACAAAATTCAACTCGAATTTGCTGATTAAAATCTTAGACAAACAAAAGTCAATGATGAGAAAATATTTTGACCATTCTTAAAGTTATTGTGGCTACTAACCATATTAGTGATTAATAGCATTAAGCGTCAGCAATAAGCTAAGCAAAATTAAATTTAATTCACAACGTAAAAATAAAAATAAAATTGTATAAATGTATAATGTATAATATGTTCTAGTTTGTCTTATATATCCACGATACTGGAAAAATGCTGAGGCTTCAAGAGGTGAAATGTACTTGACGTCATCAAGGCAGCTACGTCACTGAATAGAAAGGTATGTCTAATTAAAAGCTGCTAAGTCTGCAGAACACTTCGTTTTGACTTCTTTGAGTCACCACTTCATTAAAATCGGTCACTCTTAAAATGTGGGGCTTTGTATAAATCATTAGGAATATTTCGGTTAGTTATTTAGTTCTCGAATCACTTTTTTTCTTGTAGGAAACACTCAAAAAAGTAACAAATACCCTATGGGCTTTTTTCCTGTCACGCGAGTTTGCGCCTGCGTGCGAGCGGTGGGCATGACAGTAAAAACATCTGTGAATAAATATGATGCATTTGTTACACATGCGGACTAAAACCCGCGTAACAGGAAAAAAGTCTAAAAACATTGTTTTGGTCTTTGGTCCAGTGATTGGTCATACAAATTCAACATAAATAGTTGTGTGACACTCACGTGTTTGCATGTAAAATTACGTATGTAAGCATGTATTTAAACATTTGTTACGTGCATAAGCATCCTGGTTATCACAAATACGTGGTAATAATAAATCAAATACTTTTTAATAGAACATAAGAACTGTCCCTTGAGTATATTACTGTAACAATGTTATAATTTCATATCCTAAAAATGTTTCAATTTCGCTTTTGCTTGTTTGAGTATTAAACACATTGTAATGACGTTCAAGAAAGCGCTAGCCTGAACTGCGCTACACATTAATTAGTACCCATTACGAGTACGACTCTTACCGCCGCGCTATATTATATTTCATTTTAAGTAAAGTTTCTCTCATCTCTATTTTATTTTAAGTAATCAAATTTCTCTCAATAAATATAACACCGGCATATCTATTAGGATAATACACGCGATCTGTAAAATTTACAGTTAATTACAATACATGAGGCTTATGAAATATGAAGAGCTAGTTGGAACGGTCTGCTTGCAGATTGAAAACGGCAGGTATCTTCAATAACCTGTTCAGTTGAAGCAGCTTAGTGGAGTATTCTCAAAGCTCCCTCGGTCGCGGGAGACACACATATCCAACAATGGGATTTACGGAAGAGGGCGCAAATGGAAATTGTTATTATAAAATTGTAGTCGATTATTTATCGATACATAGTAGGCATGTAAAGTAAATTAGCATTTTTAGTGTTAAGTAAATGAATTAAAATTTGAGCTATTAATCTTTTTTAAAGACAAGGTGTCAGGGTATTGAGTGGTTAATGAACCGCGGCGGTGGCCGTCATGCAACGCGGGCGCCCTCGCTATTGTGTTGGCTCTTTGTTTAATTATATTGTGACTCTCGATGCTGGTAAATAATATTTCTCCTTCACAGTTATTTCAATATTTTCAAAGGCTAATCGTTTGTATGTTGAAACCGAACAATTTCAACATTTTATCAATACGTTGAAGTTTATGGTTTGAGCATGAATTTATCGAATTGTTATAAAAATATCGATATAATTATATATCTGTAGTATGTAGGTAGATTTGTCAGCTGTAATTTGAAATAATATAGAATTGTCACAATTATTTAAAAAAATACTGAATACGTAAATCTAATAATACGATTTTAATTTCCCACTGATTAACGGGCAGTTTTTGGGTATGAACAAAAACCGACGGTGGTATTCGACCTTCCCGATTTAGGTCGCAATGAAATCTCGCGAACACAATTAAGAGCCGACACAAATGAGGCGGCCTCAGAACGTCTGCCTTTAAGTTTATTACGTCATAACCGTTTTTTTCTATTGCCAATGTCGTGGCTTTCGTCTGGGCGTACATTAAGTGAAATTGGCTAATAAAATGCTAAAATTAACCAAAATAATTGCTATTGAATTGTCTAACGAATCACAAACCAGTTTCATTTCGAATGACCCCTAAGTGACTTAGAGACTCTGTTTGCTGAACCGCAGGTTGGTTCGATTCCCACCCAGAACATTAAATTTATGTGATTAGCACTTTTTTTTCTTCTGTGTCCGAGTGTAATAAAAATTACTTTTATCGTTTATCACTTGTCTGATCACTATAGTACAGGCTCTGCCTTGTGTGGGACAAGATGGTCGTCTATACTCAGAGATATAAATATTGCTGTTATTATTTATATAGCAGACATTAATGAGAAACTGTTTCAAGCGGGAGATAAACAAGAAAGCAAAATTCAAGTTTTGCATTGCACACTATGCAGTGGAAAATAATTACGACGCTCTTTTCAGTGTGCACTTTCTCAAGCAAGTCTTTCAACACAGTATGCATTAAGGATGCGGGTGCTAATGAGGATCAACATTCACTATTCAACTTTTGAAAAACTGCATAATATTTATAAAGAATCAGTTAGAAATGCATTATGAGACAAACTTCACTCGCTATAAAAGTGAAAGAGAAAATCGTGAGGAAACCTGCATTCCTTAGAGTGTACCAATCTGCTCTCGGCATGATAAACTCATAATCTCAATACGATTGGAGTGTCCAATAGTGGAATAAGAAAGAGGTTGAAAACAATAAGGAATCCACAAGCAACGATCGAACCTATTATTACTTAACGAGATATATAAAAGAGTGGCCGTAATTAAATACCTCTTACTTTGCGTACAAAAACAATTCAGCGGGAAATAAAACTAAGCAATTCGAAGTTTCCGAATCGAGTTTCAATTAAGTCTACGCTTAATACCGAAAAGGGTTGAGAGCATTCCCAGAAATCCACATCTTTACAGAGACTCGCGAGCTCACTTTCGTTTAATGGAAATCGTAAAGTAAATCCAGCCGAAGGATACGAACGGCATTAAAGGAATTTCTAAGGTGCCTACGTCTTTTATAGTTCGATCTCCATCGCTATGAATGTAAGAATTGAATCGGGATTCTCAAACGTTATTAAGAAATTCAAATAGTCCATTGAAAACCATTTCCTGCATGTTCAACGGTAATGTATTAGGTTTTTTTTTCCCTTTTTGACGATGTTTGTGAATCACTTGGGACTTATTTGTACTGAAAAATGTGCTATGTTTCATTTGATCTGCTGTCAGCTGTATGTTCTCAGATGATAAGATATAGTGCGTTGTATCTGGTTAGTAATGAATAGTTTTCTAAACGCGCCACTAAAGTACTTGTAGATTTTCATGCACAGCAATATCCAACCTCAAGTAAGACTGAAATCATTAGCTGATCTAAAACAAGGTTATGTAATTTTCGCGGCACATCTGCATGTGCCCAATACTCTGCTACAATCAAACCTAGTAAAACTCGGTATGCAATTACACAGTCAACATTCCGATAAATCGCTTCGCAACAAAGTAAGAAACTGTAGACAATGAACACAAAATCATTAAATGTCGCACATTTGATCAGTAACGGCGCCTTCATCTACTGGATTTGTAGCGGATTAAATCAGTGGATCCGTTCTGTTCTTCACTGGCAGAAGTCCTGCTATTAGTAACGGGATAAGACAATCCGTTTCGCTTTTCCAACACACCTATAGATTGGTTTCGAATCGCGTGATAGAGATTTCAGATTTGCCACGCGAACTATTATGCAGTCAGAATCAAACGTATTGTTCAGTAAATACGCTATAGTTATTGCCAAGGAATGGAACACGCAAATAGAAACACGATACATTCTTCATGCAATAAGCCGTATTGTGAGAACTTTGCTGCCAAGAAATATGTATATTATTCGTCGCAAAATTTTATGCTGATTTCTAAACAGCCTTGTAACGTTTATGTTGATTCCCACTGTTTTGGTTTTGGTTGTTTTTGTACAGCTTTCCGTTTTTGCTGTCATTAAATGCTATTTTACTTTTAATTACTTATTAGCTTTGAGAATTTGTTTTGTGTATGTGAACAATGAAATGTATTATTTTATCCCCCATTACATACTATGACATTAACTACTTAAGAATAATCACAACAATGAAATTTCTCAAGACAGCATACATTAAATAGGATTGGATATAGTATTAGGTTGTGGACACAATATCCTATACAGATTGACGTACCTTAAGTGGCAACCTGATCTCACAAAAAAACTAAATTTAAGAGATAGTAATCTTTTGTTATGATCATGATCATGTTAACCTGAAATCTCATTATGGTGATAAGTAGGTATTTGTAGGTGTAGGTGTGTAGGTACACATATGTATCATTTGGAATGGTTTAATGTAACGACTATTACAGGAGAAAAATAAAAAAATCACCGTTTTGTCACGGTCTCAACGCAGCTGTAATATGTTGCGTGCTGTAAAAATTTCTTTTTTAATCAAAGCGCTTTTTAAACACCAAGCTCGGAGTCGTTGCTTTTGCTTTTATATATAATAATACACACTTATATTCGTGTACTTTAGTGTTATAAAGTCACGTGCATACAAGTAAGGAGATAATAAACTCTTGTATCACAAAGGGGCGTTCACAACTGTGGAGTACTCTCGTGTGGAGCGACGCCAGTCACGTTGAGTTCTGTTACGACATATTATTACATACAGTGAATAATATGCACTTTCGCTGTTATACGAGTATGTTGCATTAAATTGAGATGCGATTTAATTCTACATAGTTTAATTACATTTCGGTAAAACAGAGGTTCATTAAATGTAAATTTTCTAAAACAACTTATCCCGACAATACATTTAAAACGTAATCGTAATATGATTTGTTAAAAGAACAATCTGAAAAAATTGACCAATTGGACCACCTCACTAAGGAGTTTACTTTTTAATTGTGCCAGAATTAAGCCTGAGTTAATGAATGATTATAGTTTAGTTTAGTTCGTTCATTTCAATATGCACGTATGAAAATGTGTTCATCATTCAACAGCACGTTCTAATAGAGCCGGGAAATGAGTGAGGGAGCCTTTTGTTCTAGCGAAATATGATTGCACAACATCACATTGTTGTCTATATTTATATGCGAGCTAAGACAATGAGAGCGTCTGGAATGTTCTTGTCGATTTTATAATGAATGCCTGGAACGAAAGCGCTGGAATGCTGAATATTATGTGTGCCCAAGAATTGTGTCCCTGATGATATGAATGTTTTTTTAATCATAATCTTATATTACATTCCTAACATCTTCTTCATATCTGTTATGCCCAGACTAAGATTCAAAATTATAGATATTTTTTGTTCCATTTCTGGACCTGAGCCACCCCCCATATTGAAGGTTCAATGACGTAGTTCATGTTGTTTCGTACCGATGTTACCATTATATCGTATGATAATGCCTTTTTTCTTGTAAAGTCAGTTACATGCCATAAACCAAGATTTGAACTTAGACGTTTGGAATGGAAGACTAAAGCCGCTAGGCTACTGTTACAATCCTATATGTACTATCGGTCATATTTTTATTAAGGAGTTGAAAGAAGTAATGCAACCACTTTTCTGATGCAGGTCAACTGAAATGTTATATCATAAATAGTCACGTGAAAAGACTCGGGAGCAGAGTACTTCACGCCTTCGCTTATTTACTGCTGTGGGGAAAAAAAGCTTCAGCGCTTGAAGTAAACGCCGCTGTAAATGCGGTAAGCTCTCGCATTCCAGTGTCACGAAATTGCAGACTATGCAGCCATTAAAACAGAAACATTATATATAAAAATGTACCCTGCTTTTACGAGAACTGCTGTTATTTTGTTAACAACCATTATTTGTTTCGTGTTATCTGTTACAATAGGCATTATTTGAATAGCCTGTGTTTCCATATTTGGTAGATAGTAAGGTTTTTTATTAGCACTAATGGTAGTACGGGAAATAACAATTCGTATTCTACGACGGTCCATTTGTAAGAATGCCGAAGTTTGAGCGGCACGCTGTTCTTAAAACTGCTCTTATCATTTTGGTGAGTTCATAGATGAATATTAAATAAACAATGGCGAGAAGATCCGTGGTTTAACAAAAGATGAAACAGGCATACTTAACCATTCTGCCGTCACCAGCTATCCAATGACGGTTTGCCATTTTAAAAATAGAAATGTCTTCACAACGTCCTTTCAAGTTCAAGTCAACACGGTTGACTACCCCGCTAGACCAGTGATTACGGAGTCTGTATTCTGAAATGTAGGACGTGGATTCGATTTCCAACCAGCACAAATATTTGTGCGATAACAATGATTATTGAATTCAAATATGTTGCTTACCTTTCCGATTACTGTGACACACGCTCTGCATAATTCGTAACTAGATGGCCGCGTGTGAAATTACCCCAAGACTATTGCAAACATCTTATAATTGTTTATTACGGTTAAGTACTATGTTCTCAGGGTAATATAATTGCAGTGTCACATTACCTATTTAATTACACGATGCAAGCGTGAAGATTATACGTTGATAAGGCGTGAGTGTGTTTACCTAGTTCTATATACGTATATTTTACGGGATAGATATAGAAGCCTTACACGTGTGGTGTTTAGGGATCTAATCGTGCGTGTCGGGAGGCCTTAAAATAACGCAGGAGCGAAAAGTTATTAGCTTAATGCAAACACATTACGCGTTTTGTAAAGAGTGTAACAGTGTTATACCTTTGTGCTCTAATGTAGAAGTATTATATATATACATAAATTAATAGATATCTTTTGAGACACGCACGTCTACTTTGTCTCAAATTGATCAAAGCGATATACAGGCACGTACATTAATGACCAAGTATGTATGACTGGCCTCGTGGTCGAGTGGTTAGAGACCCTGACTGCAAAACCGGAGGTCGTGGGTTCGATTCCCACCCACAAACATTTGTGTGATAAGCACATTTGTCCCGTTCTGTGTCTGGTCGTAATAAAAGTATTTATATACGAGTAAGTATTATATTGTATGTACATATGTATGTTTATCAGCTGTCCGGTTACCATAACATAAGTATTAAATTACCTAATTCAGAATCAGATAGCCGTGTGTGGAACTGTCACCGGTTATTGTCCACAGAGATATTATATTGATGTTTACAGATTGACTTCAAACACGAACAAATATTCATGCTTGTGATATGCTGATACTTGTTGCTGGCACAATAGATTTTTCATTTCATTAAACAGTACAATGACTTGTATAACAATGCATACATATGTGCATTGTGGAGTATGCATATTATGTTCAAGGAATGTTATCAGTGCTGGCAGCTTGTTAACAAAGTGATAGTGCCGCGTAGCCAGTTTTGTTCATTAAACGGCATACATACGTACCTCAAGTGTCTTGTTGAGAAACAATACGTTTCACAGTTAAAATAGAACGTAAAGCAGCAAATACCTACAATAATTGAAATTCCAGCCAGGTTTGTAAGGACAGGGTTGGTGGATACTTTGTGCTTTCTGCCTACCCCGCTAGAGAACTTGCGGGATGGTATAATAATAATAATAATAATAAAGGGCTGATAAAAATGTCAAATGTTCGTTACTGTTTTATTTAATTACTGTTTACGCATTATGCGTTACTAACTTGTTTGTTGAAATTATTGAAGACAGAGCAAATCATACAAGTCTAAATATCCTATCAAAATGAGTAGGTACATTCAATATCCTAACAAAACAGGTACTTTCAACCTTCCGTATTGACTCTATACATTCGTTAGCCTTTCGAAATCCACCTCCGCACGTAGGCCTTAACTAATCTCTAAAATTTGCCTCTTGCGAATTTCCAAATTCATTCCGCATAACAAAACTTCGTAGATTGTTAGGATATTTTGATTTTTTTTCTCAAAACGGTTGCTGTTATTTTTCTATATTCAGTTCTCCTTTGTTTCTGTTGTGTAACGCATGTAGACCGTGGTATTTGCGCAACGGCATGCAATACCGCCATCCGCCTATTTTAAAAGCGGAGAAGTATTTGAAAACGAAAAGCGTCTAAAAACTGCATATTTATAGAGTATGCTATGATCAAATGATTTTCCTCAAACACGCCCACTGTGCGTATAAATGGGATTATTCCAAATTTGATCCACCGTCGCGTACTGGGGCCTTAAAATTTACCTCTACACCTACCTATACTTATATGTATACTTAAGAATATGTTACACATTGAACATCAAGGGCGATAAAGTAAGTTGTTTCCGTACGATATTTAGGACATTACGTATAACCGCTACTTTCGTAACGATAAATTAAAAAAATAAAAGACGAACTTCCAAGTACTTGGTGCTTTTTAAAGCCAAATGATCTTACAGTACCTAGTAAATTGCATCCGCAAGAAGCAAGAGCACAACAGATAAAAACATAATAAGTGACTGCATTACCAAACGAATACGTATGGATTTCGCTATAATATATACGAATTCATACCTATGATACGTGAAGTTTGATGGTTTATTAAAACGTTTGTTAAATACAAATCACGATTGCAATGTTTCGAGGCGGAATGAAATAGGGCACCCGCAATGTACACTTATAACATATAAATCAACATTGCATGAGTAAATGTTTATCGCGAATTTTAATTCCCGTTAAATTATTTTATGTTTTACACTCACGCTCAAATACGTCGAAGCGGAATTTCGAGGCGCAATCAAGAATGGTTAGTGCGATACCCGTATTTGAGTATATTTGTAGGCAATTGCTTTAAACCTCAATATAAAGAGAAAACTGTGTCCAAAATGGTATAATAAAAGTAATGAAAAATGAATTTAATTGTAGGTACATAATATAATCAGTTAAACTTTGGTGGAGCTGATTTAAGGTTTGCGCTCAAAGTTTATTTAATCATAATAGTAATTATAAATGATTTTATTAACATTTTGTAGGAATGCAAAAGAGTAATTAATAATTGATTATCTATATATATAAAAGCGAAAGGTCACTCACTCATCACAAAATCTCAGAAACTACAAGTGGTAGGAGTTTCAAATTTTGTATGCGGGTTTTTTAAGGACGTAAGTGCTCACTAAGACGGGATTTTATGAAATTCAACCCCTAAGGGGGTGAAATGGGAGGGTGAAG
>DWEM01002346.1:0-12232 GCA_018245935.1 Agara belti belti
ATAGCCTTTTAAAAGGACACTGTTCTGTATGACTTTTAATCTCAGACAAAAACTATTTCGTAAATGTAATTATATGATTGTTGTTGAAGACTTGCCTATAAACAAAGTAAATTTAAGCGATAAAAAAATTAACATTTTTAAATCGATTTGTTACAAAACTCGTATTCTTTTGCTACCGTTTTTATTTAAAAGCGCGTCTTATTTAGTAACCGCTATAATGTTCGTATTCTCTACACAATATTTAACTGATAATATGAATTACCTTTTTTCTTGTATAAACTTCAATACATGATATTCAATGTTGATCCTATATTTTAGTCACTGTATGCCATATATTATCAAAATAATATTAGTTCTCTTTTGCTACATTAGCGATAAATATCTGTCAACTTAAGTTACCAGTTTTATAAATTTAACAATTTTGCAGATTGCTTTCCATATATATAGTTTCTATTATTACGTGTATAAATCCACCATAATTAATTTATGTGTGATGAACACTTTGTTTTGGATCGATTTTCGTTATATTCCTGCCTAAAAATCATCACAGATACATGTATGGTTATACATTTTTAATGCATTACAAAAAAGGTTGAGAGCACCAGTCCACTTGTCGTAGTCGTTGCTTCTCCCCACTACGTGGCGCTAGCTTCGATGACGTCATTTTCATCGTACTTTCGAGAACATTCCAGAATGTTCTACAAAAAGTATTCAAAATAACATTTTATGAATGACAATTCATATAATAATTAAGTAATTACATGTCATATATTTTGTTATGAACAACATAATCATCAGATTCTTTTTTTTCACAAGTTTAATCGCATAATTTACTTATTACAGCATGATGTCTAGAACATTCCTAAAACTTCCGGTGATTGTTTTTGCTATTCCCCACAGTCGGCGCTAGTAGTATCCGGTGTAGTATCTATGTACGACCCGGTAGTACTTTGTTTCTAGATGTTTCAAGGGAGTATTGATTTTATTTTTTGCGGACCACTGCATTTTGTTTGAATGAACATTTATAAATTTGTTATTTATCACGAAATATGTTATATTTTTAGGTACCTATAACTTGATATGTTGAGATGTCATTTAGGGCACATCATAAAACCTAATTGAAACACGTGTATAAGAATCAATTTTTATTTATACTTATCAAACACGTGGTGAGAAAGTAGATGATTTTTTTGGATTAGTTTTTCAATCTCAACATGTACTTAATTATAATAGGATTGAACTACGGAAAGTAAAATGGCATATGGCATAAAACATCAAGTACCTAATATCCGATTTCCTGGACAGCAAATATAATACCTTACCCCGAATTAAATCGACTTAATATGTACTTACTTTGGGATATTATTTCTAGAATATACATACGATTAACCAACCACGATAGAGCGCATCGTCATGCACAAGTTTCTGCACACAACAAAGGAAAATCAATAGGTAGTTGGGATGAGAGCTGAGATGAACGACGCAATGCGCTATACTTACCAAAAATACTTGAGTACATCTATTGTGTCTATTAAAAGTACCTAAATGTGCTCTAGCACGCCGATTATCAGATAGGGGTTGTAAAATCATTATTAACACGCCATAATTTAATGTAAAATCGTACAAATATTGCGAAATAACTTGCCGGCTGTTAAATTTACATCTCATATTAGTAAGTACGGAATTAGCCGGCATATGAAATAACCTAAAAATTTATATTTTAACGCCGGCAATAGTTTATTACGCATTTACTTTTATAATTTCGGGTAAGTATCTAATGTTATCAGCCTGTATTTCCGTTTATTTAGATATACCTAGCAATTTCACGAGTAACTGAATTCCGAATATCTAGAATTAATTTACTGAATTAATTGAGGTTAATAAACACATGTTCGCTTGGAAATAATGAAAGTAACCAAAAAACTGATGTCAGTAAAGGGAAATAAAGTCTAACTCAATGTAGTAAGGTTGAATCTTGTTTGTTCTTCATAGAATATACTATACATTTTTTTTGGTGTGATAATAATCTCAGACAATGTTATCGATCCTTGAACCTTCTTAACACGGAATTAACAATAACTGAAAGAATAACGTATTTAACATATTGTGAATTTAACATTGTGTTATTTTCATACTGATTTGGATTCTCGAATTATCTATTGTATTGTTTATGTTAATAAACCTTAACGTTTAGAGGTAGCACGTTGAAAAAAGTACATTTTTATTCATTGTCAATGTATCAGTAGTTTCCGTGCTACTTTGCTGTGCTAATGGCTAATGCAAAAAGTTAAGCGGATAAATATTGCAACCTATTGCGCTATCCAGACCTAGAACATTCCATCTGACATAAGCCTGATCCTTATGATGTAGATTTGTAGAATAATATGACATTTGTGACTCACGAATCGCACAATGCACTTTTTATGACTATTTAGATGACAACGATTAAGTAGTAAAACAACGCGTAATGAGTTCAAGATATTCGAAGTCTAGATATGTATGTAACTTCAGCGTTTACTTATCTGTGATAGCAATGTATATTATTTATCTGTAATTTTAAATGTCTTTTTGACAATGTCATTGACATGATTGACTTAATTATTTGATAATGGCAATCTTAATAATCAAAGTAAAGGTTGCTATTATTTTTAAATATTTTATTTTGTTTATATAAGAAATTAAATGAAATTACAGGAGAGTAACGTTCATATAAATTAATATGAAGTCCTTTGTCACAAATTACGGAAAGCGTTTTGACATATTTGTCATTGTGCCGTCATGTCAACTGATCAACAGAATTCAACAGATGTAAAACGCAAAATCAGTACCTAGTAAAACAATCCGATTTTTTATGATATATCAAATTTATAATCGTTACAATTATGTTGTATACTGATTTTGATATTGAAAAAAAATATCTAGATAATTGTTAGCTATTGCTGAAATAGTTAGGCTGCGTTATTGTCGAGTTTAGATTTTTTATTTTATTTATTGAATTCCTCACATACTATGTAAATATGTATTTTAAACTTTTTACCTTTTCCACAGAAGACCTCTAGCGAGCACCTGGTAATAAGTATGTATTTAGAATTTGTCCAATCCAATTAAGTACTAGCAAAAAATTAATATGGACTTAACAAAAGGGTTAGGTTGTTTAGTGATGAAATATTTTTTGTGTTAAAAGTGCAGTTCCATTTTATTTTATTTTAATTATATTTACATACCTACATAATTCAAGAGTAACTCGAGATGTGTAATAGATCGTCATTTGCATTACATATATAATTCGTTTTGTAGTTAAGTTAAGCGGCATCTATTGTTCAATTACTAATTACAAAGTTACAGTTAAGTTATGATTATATATTAAAGGAATTTAAGTAGGAAGAATTTTTTATGTAATACAAACTTCACAGTTGCATTATTATATTTGTACATTACACTACATCTATTTACACAAATAAAATATTTTTCTAATATTAATATAACTGCCATCTGTTGTCAAATAGCTAACATTAGTTTGGTTGACATTTTTTTGGCTATTTTCATATACAAAATAAATTTGTATGCATTAGACATAATAGAAGTTGAATTTAAACAGTTCACTAATAAAATCGAAAGTTTATGTAAAGTCGGTATCACGATTTTTGTCATCTAACGAATATTAAAATAAGGTGTGGATAGGTTACTACTACTTAACACTAGATGACGCTAGATGTACCGTGACGAGATGGACACGAAACTTCAAGAAATATCGTAGATGGCGTTTATATAAATTCCAGAAGCATCTCAACTTTTCTAGATACTAGTAGAAACATACCGTGCAAGTTTACGTACCGTATAAAAGCGTCGCGCAGCGCTTTTACGGCAGTATATTGAACTAACGCGATCGAAGGCACAAGGGTGTGATACGAAGTTTTCAAAGAATTTAATACAATGGCGCTTTTACCATCCTTACTTGATCTTGAATTGAGACCTAGGAGATACAGAGACCATCTTTACGGATTTGATTTGTCGCCCGAAGATCATCTACTGGATATATTTGAACAACCTGTTCTACGTCGGCACCGACGCCATTACCTACGACCGTGGCGGAACTTGGCTTTGTTAGGGAAAGACTCCGGATCTACTATAGAGGTAGACAAGGATAAATTCCAGGTTAATTTGGACGTGCAACATTTTTCACCGGAAGAAATTTCAGTGAAAACATCAGATGGCTATATAGTGGTTGAAGGGCAGCACGAGGAAAAGAAGGACGAGCATGGATATATATCTAGACAGTTCAAACGGCGTTATGTGCTACCGGAAGGATGTAATCCAGAGACTGTAGAGTCGAAACTGTCTTCTGATGGAGTCCTGACTATTGTAGCGCCGAAAACGCCCAGCGGTGATGGGGAAAGAAATGTCCCCATTACGCAGACCGGTCCTGTGCGGAGGAAAGCTCGCGATGAAGACGACCAGCCCAATGGAGAGGTAGAAGAAGAATCCAAGTCTGCTCAGAAAAAGAAGAGGCGTTGATTTTACGTTAAGTACATAACAAGAATTTTCCCGCCTTTTATTTATAATTCAATTAAAATTTTCAAAGTTAGAAGACTGAGTTTATGATTTGATTTAAGTACTAATAAATTTTTTTTCAAATAAAAATTAATTATTATTACATACCTTCTTTTTACATACCTTTCACAAATCAGCCTTAACATATACAATGAAAAAATATTCATAAATAATATCCATAGATAAAGTTAATCTACAATAAACAATCATATAAAATAATTAAAAAGAAATAGGAATAGAAACGTTTCATTTATTATTTTTGAAAGATGAACAACATACAAATTTTGTTAGTTACATATGACTATAAAATGTAATACTTGATACAAAATTATGCATGCATGTCATAACCATGTATACAACTATGCAAGGCATACCCTTGCTTATTTGGTACAATCTAGTTCACAGATGGGAATAAAAAACTGTTTAAAAGTATGGACTTCATAAAACAAAGTGCACTTAAACATAATTAACAACACTTAATGTAATTTTCGTTTCAAAATACCAATAATTATATGTGAATAGCAGAAATTTAATTGTCATAGTGTACATTCATACTTATTGAAATATACAGTCCATTGATTTAGTTGTTAGAAACTGCCGAGACAGTTTGTGTATTTTATTTCCAGTTTGTACAACAATTTGTCTGATGACCACAAATATTGACTGACTATGTGACAAATAATATATGTATATATCATATAATTAGAAATTCATTCATGAATGTTATCAACAATCTTGTTACTATAAAGTAGGCTGGGTTCGGATCAGATGGCATTGTTCGGCTTGTCCTAAGATGTAAAAAGATTAATTGTACAGTAACAATTGTATTCTATTAAAGAAAGACTATTAAGAATGGTGTTCGATGATTTAATTCATTATATAAATAATTATATTAAACATTATTGTCTATTTTCCCCAGACACTGAAGTTACATTTATAATAGAGTTACTGTGGATATTATCCTTGCTTACCACACTCATTTATGGATTGTCTAGCACACATTATTCAAATTATCCAGGTAAATCTTAATATTTCGAGCAACCGATAAGAAAGGTAGCACCTAACATCATAACTTTGTATTCCAAGCTCATAAATATAGGAAAAGATACACCAAAAGTTTTAATATCTAAAATGCTTCTAACGCGCCATCTGTTGGTCACCAGACCAACTTTTTCGTCGTCACAAAATATGTCGTAATCGCTTCCGAAAGGAATTTTCTTCACTTGTATTTTCAAAACTGCTTTTTGCAGTGAATTTTTTACAACGACAGTTTTTACGCAAGACAGAACTTCTTCGACGGAACCAATAAAATTACCCGGTGGCGACCAGATATGAATTTTGTTGAAACAGCATTTGAAATGTTTTTTCAGCTCGATTACTGCGTTGCCGTACCAATTGAAGATTTTGATGTCGAACTTTTTGCGTCCGTTCTTTTGCACGGCGAGCAGCACCTTCTGCCCTTCGCTGTTGAAAACTGTGAAGCCGGCATCTGTCTCACCTATTATTTCATGCAGTGGATCTAACTTTGCTGCTACGATTAATTGTTCTAAAGGATACAGATATGCCAGTCCGGGATGGTCAATTTCAAGCTTAGGGCACGGCATCCATTTTTCTGTTTCAGTTATAATGAGTTCGGAGATTTCTGTATCCTCTTGCATTTAAAATTTGTATTGGCCGCATATGGTTTTCCATTTTACAAGACATATTTTTGTTTTATTTTAAATTTCAAGTTTTCCGAAGATGACGGAGTTGACATTATTACATGTAAATTTGAAGTTTTACAACTGACAAATTTCTCCAGGTCTATTTGTCTATCAAAATATATTTCTTCTAAGCTTAAATCACACAAAAGCTACAGTTTTAAAATGCCATTTTAAAATTTCTTACTATGCTGTCGTAACTTGTAAATAATTCATTATAAGTAATAAGTATTTCTTCTGGCTGAATAACTTTAGAACAGAGCGTAAGGTGTTAGGGTGTAGTGGATGTAATGAAAGACGTTATTACATAATTAAACATTATTATTATTTAGAAACCAGCGTGTATGCATGAAGAGAATGATAAATGTAGAGAAAGCACGAAGTTTGTAAGGACTGGGAATATCTGGCTCTCGGTGCTTTCTACCTACCCCGTTAGGGACCTGACGTGATGGTGTGTTAATCAAATAGCTTTGAATTACCATTAAGGTCAAAGGAAATGTTTTCTTGGATTACAGTTAAACGTAAAAATCCCTTAATTTTACAAATGGATTTTGCAATATACTGAAATAATTAATTATGATTAAATTTCCGAATTGCCAATTTTTGTATTGAGCCCTCTATTAGGCATAGATTATGGTATTTTAAATTAGGTACGTAAAAGTAGTATACATAACTGCCAACAGATAGCGAAACCTACTAGTTTTATTTATTTACATATTTTATGTTGTTTTTATAGGACAGGGCAGTTATGATATAATTTAAAATGATGCATTTGTTATAAATATTGTTGTAAAAAAATCTAAAATATTGTAAATTGTTTAGTAGTTAAATTATAGCATTTATTTTGCTCCTGTAACTTTACTGCCATCTGTTAGGGACGTCGACAAGCTTTTACTATTGTTGTAGTACTTTACTATCGTCGCTAGATGTCAGGTCGTAATTTTATTGTATTAATTCAAACCAGATTGTAATTTTTTCTATTTCAGCTGATTTCCCCAAATGTGACCTTGCGTGAGCTGAATTTTGATGTCATTCTAAATAATAAAAATAATGGTTATTAATGCACATGGGACCAGACAGATGAATTTTATTTAACCTTGTCCCTAAATATACTTGTTTTCAATGAACATGCGGGATTCTCATTTTAATCAAAGTGTACAGGGTTTTGACACGATGTGTATTAACATCTTTTAATGTAGAAAACTTAACCTATATTGGGTACAAATGGTTGTTTCTCTAACAAAAAGGTAGAGACAATCTAGGGCATGAAATTAATAATCTTGTTATGAAATCAATTAAGTGTAAGGAAATCGATGTTTAACTTAAATAGGGCAGTCATAATTGTACATACGAGGGCTATCAAATCTTGTTTTAGAGAATCTTATACAGTTTTAAATTGGATTATTCACAAGTCCCAAAACTGGCGCAAGTTTATGTCTTGATTTGGATCGTAAATATCAATTGGGTAATAATTGGTAATAAGAATATTAGTTAGTATTCATTGGTAACATGACTACGGGAATAGGACAGTTAGTAACATTAGTACATTTAGTAAATGCAGTTAGTATTTGTTGGTATCCGTGGTATTAGAGGTTGGTCACCGTCCTTTGGGATGGTTGCCTTATGTATAAGCGTGGTTACATCCACACCCATCAAACAGAAACACGGATTGCTGTAATAACAAGTGCTTCACGTTGGAAATAGGTGTAGCGGTGGTAGTTTCCCGGACGAGACTCAGTATGCCCTCCACAGAGGATAGTATTGTCGTAACGAGGGCCTTCGATAGGTATAAGAATATATATTGTTCTTTTTATCTCGGTGCTTCTCTTTATGTGTACGGTTTGATTAAAACATCCAATTAAGGGTGGCAAATTAAAAGTAAATCAAATGAAAGTCGCCCTGACGGATCCGCGCTGCGTATATTCGTTTTCTCTAAAACTATCTACTCGCCCGGCCTCCCCCAGCTGTGCGTGTGTGTAAATTCTTACGACCCACACACGGCCACCCCACGCTTTCACGGTTCTAATTTTTGGGGAATTTGGGCCATATTCGTAAATATGAAATGGAAAAAATATTTCGCGATCAAAAACGTTATGGACTTTAAGCGATTATGATAGAGTCGCGTTTCGAATGCGGCGCAGTTGGAAAAAAAATTACTTCATATGTCGTCCTTAAGACGGAGCGCCTCGCGCTTCGTATGTGTGTTCCGGACAGGAACTGCGCGGAGTCGTCAATCGGTAAAAAACATATTTCCTATTGATTCTTGAACTTTTTTTTTATATAATATAACAGTAATGATAATATCTTGGGACTTAAATAACGCGTGAATCTGATCCCAAAATAGGCTGGTACTTTTGGGTAAAAATCCACTTTCTCATCCTGGACAAATATTTGTATTGAAAACACGAGTATTTGTTCTGCGTCTAGGAGTAAAATGATCTATACCTTGTCTGCGTTTAGAAATTAATATGTGTATTTAATTTATCAGCTGTCTCATTACTATAAAGACAGGCTAACCATAGTTTTATTATTACCTTTATATCATGATCAGTAAATGTTATTATATAGATCTGAAGAAGACACATTTGTGTTGTAATAAATAAATAAAAAACTAACATGTATTTGCGATTTTTGTAACAAAATAATGGAGTTAGTATTAGTATATAGTAGCAGTATTTTTCGACCCATTTATTCCAATGCTGGATACGGGCTTATGGAGAGAACGTTTTAGGCAATAATCCACCACGCTGGCCAAGCGCAGATTGACAGACTTCACAAATCTCAGAAAACATCATATATTTTACAACATACTCTAAGGTGTGCAGGTTTCTCACGATGTTTTCCTTCGCGGACTGATTAAAAAATGTTTAGTTACAAAACTCACGTAACAAGTCAGATGTGTTCACCGGGATTTGAACTCAGACTCTGGAGTGGAATTGAATTTCGAACCACTAGGGCCCAGTCTGGGCTATCGCTGCTAACATACAACAATTAAATGTGACACAATTTGAGCTTTTTAATTTTATTGAGATGGATTGCAGTGAAACATTAAAAATTAACGTAACGCCCTCTCCACGTCTCTCCTATTCCATCAGCGAGCAATATATAGCCGTTGTAGCTATGCGAACAGATATATAATATTTTCCTATATGTTTGTTCCATCATTTATACTTTATGACTATATACGAACTATTCACGAGCGTACTGTTTGTCTCTGTTTCGATGTGTGTGTGTGTATGCATATGTATAATCTGTGTGTGTTGGGGAGAAACTCAATTAAACATCTTAATAAGGAAGCGGGGGAGGGTGTGCCGGTATTATTATTTTTTTCCTCCGCTAATGCGGTATTAAGATTTCGCCGGCTCCGCACTTCTGAACACATATATCGAGATACGTTTTATAATATTATTACACATCGCGCCGGGTTCCTTTATCAGTAGGCAGAGAGAATAGAGTATCGATTATCTATGGTTACAGATTATGTGCTTTTTTATTACCCTCTTCCTACATTCGGTTTTTGATTCGAGCCAGCCAGTGTCTGATGTAATATTAATGTTGATCAAGATCAAGAAAGTCTTGGTCTGCCTCGGTTTCATTCTTACATTTAAACTTAAGGTTACAATTGTCATTCGAACATCTATTTAGCATTACAGAGCCGAGCAGTGACACAGTGATTGGTATATGGTATGCAAGGTTTTTAAAAAGATGTCCTGACTGACTCATTCTTCTTAGCAAAGCCTCAACTGAAGCTAAAAACATAATATTTGGATAATGATACCATTGACTACTGCACACTAAGCAAGGAAAAGGGTATTGAAGTTTTGTTGGAAAACAACCCTAATGAAGTAGCCTGTATATACAGTTAAGTTACTGGTTAAAACAAGTTTTTTTATATATATCAATATTTAAGGCTCCACAGACTTGCTCTTCGTGCCTTTTTGAAGTTAATTCGTAATTTGTAACTATATTTAAGTTGTTTTGGTTTTTTTCCCATTTTCTCCACTCATCCTTGTTGTTTAGTAGTTCATTAATTTGTCTAAAATCTAGATGCCTCTATTGCGGATCGTCATTTCAATGTTCTAGTTTAAAATATGTTGAATTATATTGCGAGAGTCACGTATAAACACTGTTAGTGAGTACTCAATAAATCTCTGGTACACCAAATAATCATATGGATAATAATAATAACCAATCAGATTGAGTTTATTGTTTTTCCTTAGACCAATGTATTAGGAGCATGCTGACTGTACTGTTCCCGCAGCTTTAGTCGGCTTCGATTTCGTTTTTGCGGACAAATACGGAGTATACGCCTTGGTCTTTCATAAAAGAAGACAGTGGTCACAAGTGGTAACCATCCATGGACATCGGGAGTGGATCGTTACCTCATCCACTATTACGTGGTCCCACTGCAGTATTTGGGTTGGGTTTTTGCTTGGATTCAACCAAAATCTATAAGGGATATATTTATAAGGTCACATCCTACATTTAAAAGTTTTACCAGTTTAGTTTTATATGGCCTACCATCTTTATAAGGTTTATCACAATGCATTTACAAGCTTTGCAATTCTATTATAAAGTCTACCGGAATCCCACCTAACCGTTGCGCCGCCAAAAACGGAATCAATAAAACGTTTAAAAAACGTCAACGTGTTTTTAACTGATAAGGAGTGTACAAGAAAATGTTTTGATGCGGCGAATGCTCCTGGCATCTTATTATTCAAGGGATGGTTATCAACAAAATATAGGGCAGTGGGAATATATTTTAAAGCGAGCGAAATAAGCGTCCTGGGAGTCGGAGGGTGGCGTTTATAGGGGTTAGTGGTTACAGTCCCGAAAATAGCGGGAACCTTGAAAGGTGTATTTTTTAATATACATTGATTTAAAGAAAAAAAAAATCAAGTTCACTACCAAAATTTGATCGTTTTAGTACTTTTAAATTGTTGTTTTTTCTATTTTATATGTATTTATGTAAATTTTCTATTTTCTGTTTTATATATATTTATTACAAGTACCCATATATTGAATTATCTTACGATTACTTCTGATTATACTTCCGATTATTATATTACTTCCGATTACGTCCAATCTCACATCGCTAAAACTATGTAAAATAGTTTAACTTTGACACATAAAAGCTTATACTAAAAAAAGGCCTAACACCCTTCGCGCTATGCGAGGAGACATGTGTCAATGAAAGGGTTGGTTTTTTTTAAACCGATAAAAAGGTTTTCTTTCATTTCCAGCCAGTTTTCTGGCTGCACGGTTATTTTCAGCAACTATCTATAGATTGTAAAGGAGTTTCCCATGAGTGCGTTTCTTGGCTCTAAGATGTCCACAATGTCCGCATTTGTTGCTCCGTCGTGTAATTTGTAAAGGGATATGGTATTAAGTGCCCGTAACTTAGTGGAGCTGGCGGATCTAAACTGAGACGTTCGTTGTTGTCTGTGAGGATGATGGACGATATACATTCAAGGTATCGCCGTAAATTGTTTGAATGTCCGAATGTGTTATGGTAACCGGACAGCTGATAAACATACCTACGATATAATACTTATATAGATATTTTTATTACATCCAGATACAGGACGAACAAACGTGCTCATCACACAAATGTGTGTCTCGGATGGGAATCGAACCTGCGACGTGTTTTTGCAGTCAGTTGAATGTATTTAAAATTTAATTACTGGTTTCTCTCTCTGCTACTCATTCTCAGTTCTCTACGTTCTTGTACCGTTTGTGTGTAAATAAATATATGAAAAAAAAACAAAATTCTTCAAAGCAACGCCCAACACAATTAGCTGTCTCGTTCAATACACCTCAGATTCTTTAATATTCATAAGCGGGGAATCCGGATCCAGCTAATAATATTATTTCCATGAAATTATCCATACTAATATTATAGATGCGAAAGTAACTCTGTCTGTCTGTCTGTGACGTCATCATGGCCAAACCGCTGAACCAATTGTGATGAAATTTCATAT
>DWEM01002347.1:0-12229 GCA_018245935.1 Agara belti belti
TAATTATTGCAATTACTGCAATAATATCCATAGTATGAATTTTTTAACGGATTCTAAATACTGAGCGTTATAAACTTCATTAAAAATATATTATTTTTTTATAGTTTCTATGCAGAATTGCACATGTTATGTCATATTTTGCGAATTTGTCAAATATTGCAAAAGTATTATATAAACAAATATTTACACGTCGATATACGTACCTATATTTATTTTGTATAATATTCTCATGTATTCACAATGTCGCAAGTAGAAATATCTCCCGACACAGGGAATCCAAGTGTAATTTCAGCCGTTTCGAAAATAAGCGTGGCCTCATCAAAGCTCAGCAAGGCTGCATTTTCATTTATGGAAAAACGCGAAACACACAACGTAATGGTCGATGAAATCGACTGCACCCCGGACAATATAGTGAGTTCTGAATATGTCACTATGGAAGATAATTTCACTCATGCAGCCTTCGAGAATAAAGTTCGCATTAAAAGTGAAATAGGCCTGAAAGCGTCCAAATCCGTCGCCAAGTCCGCAACGGACACTGGGGTCAAAGTGTACGCCACTACCATTTCCCTTGACGACATCAATATCGATTACACTTTAAACACCGAAGAAGGTTTCATTCCCGACGACCTCGTATTGGACGTAGCGCCCTCCGCGTTCTATTTGCCTAAAACAAAGCCGATTATGTCGTATCCCGCTGAAATATTTGTGGTCCTAAAAGAAACGGAGACATCATTTCTATTTGAACTGCCGTCTATATCTTATGACAAAGGTACACCCGAAGCAGCTGCAGTAGAAGAAGAAAATGAATTTTACCAGTACATAACTGTAGGAAAAGGAAGGAATCGGAAAATGGTCGTCGAGGAGACTCAAACAAAGGAATACGTATCGCAAAGCCGACATACACTTGCGACCAGGCCGCAGAAGAAGAACGCCATTGCGTTTGCGTCGATGTGGGATATGCACGACACGTACGCACGACTCGCTAGAATCAAGGCCGAGGAAAAGCCAGATGAGATGGTAATGTATCAATCGGCAGCACCCACACTGCTCAGAAAAAAGAAGCAGAAAACAACAGAACCCGATGTTCATAGAGGTAAATCATTTAACGAAATATCGACGTCGCCCGAGTTTCTAGACGCTGTGCTTCTGACTGAGCGCGTGTTAGCTAGTTTACAATATGCGAAAGCGCAGAAAAAGTTTCGCGGTCTCATCAAAATAAATCCCTTGTCTTTGGACTTGGTATATGTGTATACAATGAAGCCCCTGTGGACGTTGGAGTGTCCAGAGACTACCAATAGACCGATTACCAGCATATCTTTCAACCCAAAAAACAGCAATATATTAGCTGTTGGACACGGAAAGTTCACATACGCCGAGGGTCATACGGGACTAATTTGTATCTGGTGCACGAAAAACCCATGTAAGCCGGAGAGGCTTTATAGATTCCAAGACCCTCTGACGTATGTGGCATTTTGTGATAAAAATCCAAATTGGTTAGCTTGCGGCTTTGGTAACGGGGACGTTCTGATAATCGATGTCACTTCATACTCTATCAAAATAATAGCGAAGAGTAAACGCGACACGAATCCTTGTTTTGAGCCAATATGGGCGATTTGTTGGCGTACGGTCGACAAACACGACTACGTTATGACGGCATGCCAAGACGGAAGAATCAACAAGTTCACGAGTACTAAGACGCATGACTTTATTTGTACACCGATGATGCGAATATCGACAGTCGAAGGGAAAATGAAAGGCTTGGAAACCCCAAAGCAGTGTCTCAAGGTCGACGTTCCGATTACGAGGTACCCGGCGGCGTTGTGTATCAAGTGGCATCCAACAATCGACCACGCGTACCTCGTGGGAACCGACGAAGGCTGCATACACAAATGCTCGACGCATTACTTGAATCAACACATAGATGTGTACCGTGCCCATGCGGGGCCGGTGTACAGCATGCAATATTCACCATTCATGAAAACGTTGCTCGTATCCTGTGGCGCCGACAACGCGATCAGGCTATGGATGGAAGGCATCGATGACGTTATAATGACGTTGACGTGTCCGGCTGCCGTGTACGATATAGCGTTCTGCCCAATCAACTCGACTGTACTATTATCTGTTAGTGGCAATGTCCTCTCTATTTGGGACCTTCGGCGCAAGACTCATATACCGTGTTCGGAGTACACGTTTCCCGGATCTGTGGTGTTAGTGTATGTGAAGTTTTCCGCATCCGGAGACAATGTGTTTATCGGAGATACAATGGGCCGAATACACACTTTCCACCTAGAAGACACGCCGTTGCCGCCATATTATCAGAAGAAAATGCTAGATGAAGCTATAAAGAAGGCGTTATGCACGAGGCCCCAGTTATTAAAACAATTGGACAAACTCGAGAAGCATAGAGAAAAATATGGTAGTTAGATGTTAATAAATTTAGTATTATCTGATTATTGGCTTTAATGTAGACAGTTATATTATTTATTATGTATGGCTATGTTTAATAGTAGGTTATATAAGATCGTTGAAAAATGACGTCTGATTGAAGATTTTTTATTCAGATTTGATGATCGGACACATGCTTACAAACTGCCACGACCAATTATATCGTTGAAATGTTACAATTTATGTATGTAACTTATTACAATGTAATGTATCTTATTACAATTTAAGACAACAATTTTATGTAATAATAAAATGCTGCCCTAGAACCATTCTGTTGAGGGTTGTTTGGTGAGCAACAATGAACATAAATTTGAACAATATTCTTCATCATTATCGACTCTTTTATTGTCCCACTGTTAATCCTTTAAACATGTCTCTTACCTATAATTATGTTGAGGATAGTCTATGATGCTGAGCAAATGCGGTTTGGTAGATTACATACGCGTTAGTGAACTTACGAAAACTGATGTACAAGTTTTCTCATATTCGTTCACTGTGTTGAGTAATTTAAAAAAAATACACTGCTTTGAAATTCAAACATTTGTACATGCCACGAGTGGAACCTCAAATTCCCGGAGTAGGAGCCTAACATCTAAGACACGAAACTATCACTGCTCTATGAAAATAAAACTAGACAAAAAGTAATTAAAAAGGAACAGTAGACTTAAAACCTAAGCAAACACTGGAGATAACATTACCTTTCCAACATACCTACACTACTATGCATATGAGACTGTATGGGATTAAAATAAAACCAATTTGACATTGAATTGAATATATTGAATAAGAACGATTACAATGTTTCTACTTTGATTATTTTAAAAATATCGAAATATCATAGAAAAGACTAGATTATCTTAATACTAAACAAATTTAAAAAAAAATAATTTCTACTGTCATTACTTAAAAAATATCTGAGTATCATAGAAAGGACTAGATTATGTTAATACCGAGCAAATTAAAACTAAAACTTTCAAATACAAAAAATACTAAGCAATAATACAAAAAACCATAATAACGGTTTTTTAAAATGCTCTCTAATGAGATCAAAAGCTAAAACAGTATGTCTATGTGTACATATTTAGCCAGAAGATTGTTATACATAGTTGGAAATTATAATCCATTTTTACTTCGTTCTAGCAGAATCCATTCCATTTCGACAGATACATCCCAAGTAACATAAAAGATGTTATCTGTTCACTGAACTCTTGATCTGATAAGATAAACAAGAACGTATTCTTCTATGAAATCTAGCATTAAGATTAAGATGGGATAGAAGACAAGTTTTCTGTCTTCACTCTTAATTGTTGTTCTTGTTTTTAATTGTTACATCCATAGATAAAACACGCTGAATTAAAAAAAAACATCTTTTTTATAATTTATACCAGGCAGCCAAATAATTTCCAATACAGGGTTTTGAGTTCCCTGTAGCGCTTCTCTATCTCGCGAACCTGAAAACCGTATGAAAAGCATTGTCAAAAGAGTTGTTCGGCTTTAAAGTTTATTTTAAAGTGGTGCGAAATTACCATAAAAATAATTTACACACCGGTATCAACCCCAAGTACACAAAAAATATGTAGGTTATCATTTTAATTATAGAACTGTGGAAATATCAGTATGTTCTTCAAGCGAGTATTACAAAAATACAGAGCACAAATTAGATGCTCTATTACTCTTTCCTAAAATATCAAGAGTGCTTCACATAACACAGCATCATTCTCTTCCAATTGCAAACGGCTGAAGAGTTTTTTAAAACCTTTTATTGTTCCAAGTTTGCACATCGGTCTCCTATCGTAATAAGATATGAAGCTAACTTCACACGCCTCAAAGAACATTATGAAGAACGCTAAAAAGTATAGGTATAGTTATATTAGGTTGCTCAAGACTTACCAACTGGTTAAAATAAATAGCAATAATTAGTCACTGGTATCACTGTTAGGTCTTTGACAAACTACTAGTTAGTTAATAATTATGTCACCTCCTCATATGGGAGCTCCTTTCTGGCATAGTAAAGGTATGAGCGCTGAAGATGAATCTCATATGACAATGAGTTCTTCTCGCGTGTCGCTTTGCTCTTCACGTGCGGGGATCCATCTCTCATGGGGATTGGGTCTCTCTTGCCATTCTGCTTTTCTGCCCGCATCAAATTCTGCATCAGCCAGTGCAATTGCAGCCATTCCGGTGCCTCAGGTTGAAGTTCCTGCTGCATGGTGGTGCAAAAGAATGTTTATGTCCTATAATTAAGCTACATATATTTCTGGCTTCAAAGACATTCCAATAAGGTGATAATGATGAAATAAAATAATAAAATAAACATAATCACAGTCATATATGAACCAACTATTTCTCCCTACCCCGATAGGGACCCGGCGTGATGGTATATTAAAAATAATAATAACTATTTCACCATTTAGCAAATTCAATCTGAAGCTTTTCTCCGCCGAGGGTAGTCAGGGTAGCATCTACTCAATATCTTATTTAATTCTCTGATACTGAGATTCCTAATGTTTAGCCTCGAAAAATGTATAATGTAATTAAAAAATAAAGTCAAAGATAAGTAAATGTAAGCAATATGTTGCAGTCTACCCTTATTATTGTCAGCTCATCTCAGATTTGCTAATGATAACATAGGAAATCGAATCCCTGTTTACCATTCCTGTTACATTATAGCAGAAAGTTCAATGATTCTTATATGACTGACGAGCTCGTGAAAATGAATTGGAATTGATCCAACAGTTTACAAGCCGACGTAATTATCTACCAACCAAGTAGGAGTATATTGGATATGGAGTTGTAAATGACGATATGATTAGACAATGTTAAAAAAATTTTTTTTTTACCCTTTTGTTAGTCTACTGCTGGACCAGGTCTCCTCTCATAGTGAGAGGGATTTAGGCCATCGTCTACCACGCTGGCCAAGTGCGGATTGGTAAACTTCACACACTCCAAAAAATATTATATAATTTTTAACATCTCTAAGGTGTGCAGATTTCCTCACGATATTTTCCTTCACCGTTATAGCAAGTGATATTTAAATGTTACTTTTAAAACACACATAATAAATCAGAGGTGTGTGCCAGGATCGAACCCAGACCCACCAGTCTGAGAGGCTAAGTTTCAAACCATTAGGCTATCATTGCTTGTAACAATTAATGATAGATAAAAATAGATTATCATATCACATAAACGTAATAGTACCATCGATATGGTTAAACCAATATCGGATGTACCAGTATAATACAGAGATGCAATGGGCATGGGAGTAGTACAGGATAAATTACAACAATATCCTTCATCCCTTACCCCTTTCCCAAGGCTATGTTCCTCTTAATGTCAGTCACGGATGCTCTTCCATTTGAGACCTAAGTCGAGACGTGAGAAGGATTGCATATCTAAATGCTTAAAAGGTTCTATTATTTTTAAAACATTGATTCAGGGGAGTGCAACGTCTCCGAAACCGGCGTGTATGCGTGAGAGTGATTAATGGAGACAAAGCAAGTCAGGTTTATAAGGCCAGACATATTTTTCACTCGGTGCTTCCTGCATACTTTTTCATTAGAGATAATAATAATGCAAGAAACTTCAGAGCGCAAACAGAACTGTCCTTCTTTTCTTTATATATATACCTAAACCGGGGAAGCATTGTAATAAAATTCAAAATTATATAAAAACAATCAAAACTTACCATAAACATTGGTTGTTGATTCATGACTATTGATAATTTGAGAAGTAACAATTTGCAATGTATGGATTTCTACACTTTTCTTCTTTCAACGCTCAGTCCTCTTCGACTCGGTCTACCGGTGGAAAAATCAATACGCCGTAGACAATAGACTACATACTGCAATACGGCAAAGCCCGTAGATAATAATAATCAATACAATTTACTTCAAAAAGCCTGTGCTACATGGTCTTGGAGTTGTTATTTTCATTCTTGATTACGGAGAGAACTATTTACGAAATATTTTAACTTTGAGTTATTTTCGCATATTGCTTTAGTCATATTGACAAAAAGTATTTTTGACAGACCATATTACTAAACATAAACATTATACTTTATACTCTTGTAGGGACGTAAGTGTCAAAAAGTGTCGATATATATAGTGTTGTACTTTTTGATAATATCATAATCGATAATTAATATTTTCAATCAGAAAGGGATAATATAATATTGATCATACAAGTCATAATACACATGAATATTGATTATAAACGAATCGTAAAAAGTAATTTGTTCAAATTTTTAAGTGTAGAATATACGTCAAAATCATTGTTTACATCTTTGATAATAAAAAGTATTTACTAAAAATATTGGTAATTTGATCACACACACATCACTACAATTTTGAAAAATGGGCCATAGATAAGTGGTTATATACAAGAAAGAAAGTAGTCTGTGATCAAGACGTTTAAGATGGACAATCAGGTATGGTTTCATATCTTTTAAAAAACAGTCAAAAACCTTGATAGGATTCTGTGAATAGTTATACACTGGTATTGCAGAGTTGGCATACTAGCGTTACCATTTAATTTTAATGCAGCAAAAATAAATATAATATAATAAAGAAACAATAAAAACCTTTATACTTAAATGGCTTTATTCAAACTTAAGCTATGAGAATAAAAACAGTTTTAATTATATGTACTGAAGATAAATTAAACATATAAATAGTAAATACAAGGAATCTTAAATCTTGATCTGTATTTGGAATGACTAGGGTTTGCTTGAGAGTTTCTGTAGCTGGTATTCTTTCTTGAGTTCTTTTAAGTTTTTCTCTAGTAACGCGACCTGAAATAATAAAATTCTCATGTATAAAGTTGCACATGTATAAAAAAGGCATTTTAAATCTCAAAATCTATAACAATGATCCCTTTATGGCCGTTAGATATAAAGTTTTATTGTTACCTGAAGTAACATGTTACCTAAAGTCTGAAGGTTTACCTTCCAGCCTGTGTTTATTATTGTATCTGGCATATTTCCTAAAGCTAGCCATCCGTACCAGTAAAACTACTATACAGGCCAGTAAGACAAAATATAATGACAAAAAATATGCAAAAAGCATCTACCAGCTTCTTGAAGTAATATGCAAAATATAATAGAAACATGTCACCTCTTCAAATTGCATTTCCTTCCTCGCGAACTGAATGTAGCCTCTGATGATATTCATCTGTTCCAACAATGGATTGTCATCGTCTTCATCGTAATTATGGTCCACTCGACTGCTAGTGCTTGCCACTTCTCGCCTCTCTTTCTCTCTCTCCATCCTCTCCCTCTCCAGCTGCACCTGCCGCTGTGCTCGGTGATATCTTTGTTGTCTTATTTCTTCTATCTGTGCTTCGGTCGGCAGCTTCCTCAATGACAGCAGCTCTTCCTGCAATTTTTTTTATTGTACTGCTTATGAAAACAACATGCGAGTGGGTCACTTTTAGAAAGATACATTTAGCGAGTCAGTAATGCTTCTGGTTATTTCTAAGCAGAGACAGGGAAGAGCTGGTGAAGGGGGATCCTTACGATGAAATAAAGTACCTTAATGTAATGAGCTGCAGCTAGCCGTATCGCGTTTTGGAGCCTCGCCTGCCTGCTGCCGGGGTCTGCGGGATCGGTGGGGAAGGCCACGATCTGCTTACTGAGCAAATCTATTCCCTCCGCCAACTTTGCCACGCGACCGCGCATCGCGTTCACATCGGACAAGTTGTATGTCGTCTAACCGTCGAACAAGCTCTGACACATCTGAGGAGTCATTTTTTTTATTGTGTTGTATAATATGCTTCTCTTTGACTCGAGCTCACCTGATGATATGTTTAGAATGTAGCAGACTTGTCTAGGAATTGCCTATTTACTCTGGTTTCTTTTATCTTATTTTGATTCATTTATGTTTCTTACTCAATTAGCATCATGCAGTTATTTCTTAGGCCATACCGGCTTCTACACATAAGTAAAGGCAATTATTATTAATAGATAAGCGCAAATAAATAGTTAAATAAATGACACTATAAATCTGGTAACCAATCCATCCGACAATCCAATCCGTTTCTAAAAAGTGACTTTATTTTGCCTATGCAAGAGTAACACATTAATAAATTTCAGTGACAATCTACTCGAACCTTAGTTTTTCAGAATTATTACAGAGATTATTTTATTTTATATCCTTGAAATAATATTCGGCAGTAATATGAAAAAAAACATAAGACACAATGGTGAATTATACATATTTCAATGTTCATTATTTGTTGTTTCCCAGAGTGACTTCTTAAAATTTGAACTCATCAAAGAAAAAAATACCTATTCAGGTAATTAAACATGGATTTCTCCGAGAGCTTTGTAATTAATTAGGTAGAAAATTCTGTTCAACTATTAATACAGGTCCAATGTAACCTGGTTCCAATTGACACTTATGCATTATCAAATAAAATTGTTTACTTTGCCTAGTTAAGTGTGTATAACAAAACATCTGTTTATGGTCATATTCTACAATACCCTTTGACATAATCAGATATCAGCAGACAAGTAGCAACTTCAGTGCAGACTTAACAATTCTACCTTATCATACATGGCAACAGCAGGTGTGGCTTGGTCCATCAGACTCCGCATCTGGTCATAGGCCGTCATCAGTGCAGTCTTGGCATTCCTGCTCTCCTGCACCTGTTTCCTCAGCTCCACGAGGTTATAACAGTGCTCACAGAGCCGCAGACCGTTTTTCTCCGTTACTTCGTGGGTCGTTTGAGTCGGTTGGGGGGCAGAGGGGTCTACAATTGTTCCTGGTATTAAAAAAGAGTTTATGTATATTATTTCCTTGCACAGTGAATAAAAAATGTAATCCACATAACATAATATTTTCAAAAAATTAGTATAGCAAAGAATCGACTGTAAGTTGCAAAGAAGGCTCAAGCCCGGCCCACCCAAAAAAAAATCATGAAATATTACTTACTGGCTATGTTTAAATCTAGAAATAAAGAGCAGTCGTGACATAGTAATGAACCGCAGAGTCTACAATGGTGTTTTCTCCTAGTCAGATTGAAGGTTTTC
The DNA here is from genome assembly GCA_018245935.1 of Agara belti belti. Classification (NCBI taxonomy): domain Eukaryota; kingdom Metazoa; phylum Arthropoda; class Insecta; order Lepidoptera; family Hesperiidae; genus Agara; species Agara belti. Next base: position 9,473 of record DWEM01002347.1, read on the forward strand.
GCACAATTGGGGCACAGCTTCACCGAGGATCCATCCAGCCAAGGTACCACCTGGTAAACAAAAAGTGACATAGTAATAATATTAATAATCTAGCCATTTAACAAAATTAATTGATTGATGGAATAGTTTAATAGTTATGAAATTAATAAATAACTGACTGGTAATTAATTAGAAACAGATTGTACGATGAAAAACATTGGTTGAATGTTCTCACTTGGTTAAGGAGAACCTAGTCCAAAAAGGCCGAGTAAATGTAATTGTAAGCACCATTGAATATGTACGAATTCAAAAAGTGGGTGTACAATATAGCTTACTCAGGGTCACGATAGGTTACAAAAATTATCAGTAAAAAATATCAATCATATGTTTGATTATATCTTAAGCTTGAAGAACTGTGTTCAGTTTGGAACTCGCCATAAAATGTAGATACAGGTAAAAAAAATTACTCACATCCTGTTCATGCTGTTTCCTCTGATTAGGCTCTGTGGGCATGTTGCAAATTAACTTATCCAGCCTTATTAGTAATTTATTAGTCTCTGTTGCGTATCTTTCTAATCTTGCCGACCTTACCCCTTTGAAATAATCTGTTGAGCTACGCGATACACCCACCGATTGCTCCTCATACGGAGAATATTCCGTATTATTAAATTTCAATGCACGATCGAAGGTTTCTTTCAAATCTGTCTCATCATTGTTAAGAATAATCTTTTTCGCTTTACCGAAAATATCTTTCAGAGACCTCAAAACGTCCTGCTCTTCTTGGTGTAAACTTTCGAAATGGTTCGTCAGCTGTGCCGCCGACTTCAAGTCTGCTTTGCAAATAGGACACAGGAACCCTTCCAATATTTCGTCTTCATTAGCTGTAGCCATATTTAAGGACAATTTTATGAACACATTATAAGTAAAACACGTCAAGTTTAACACATTCCACAAAGTTAAATGCAGCTGCAGTAGAACAATACATTTCTTCGAATGAGAAACATCACCGACATTATTTAAAGTCAAATCAAATGTAGCACAACAAAAGGCTACTATTCATCCGTCACTGCGAAAAAATAATGTTATGTCAAAATGTGTCATACATCCAAGTATAAATTATGATTTCCATCTGAGTCCGAAATCATTTTAAAAATTTAAAATAGACAACATGCACCGTACAGACATTTTTGTATTCGTTTGTATGCTTTACAATCGTAAGGTAAGGTGTGTGTAGTATAAAAAAAAAACTAATAACGTTTTACTTTAATTTCTCTGATAAAATAAGAATAGCTGAAATCAATTTTTTAAGAATATGTAGTAAAACATCAAACAGACTTGAAATTGCAATACTCAGCTCAGTTGATAATATGTATTGCCTTAAGATTCCAACTTTTTCCGAGTAGACAAGCTGATTGACCAGCTTTGCTAATCCTTTGATGTCCGGTGTTCTCATTAACTGACCAATACAACTTTTTAACACCTGTTAGGAAAAGAAACGAAAAATATCATATTTTCTCTATATGATTTCAATACTTGTTTCCAAAAAATGTGATTGGACATGATCACATTTTGTCCCCTAATTCATTATGAATATTATGTATATAAAGATCCTACTTTTTTACAAAATTTTCAAAGGAAATAATAAAACCATTCGTTTATAGTATGGATTTTATATATTCTGTAACATTATTAAACAATATTTTTAATTCTTCAAGCAATTCTTTTGTCTCCGGCCAATCCTGTTTCTCCGCTGCCCTGATAACCGCTTGTCCGGTAAGCCGGGCGGATGATAGCTGCTGGTTACTTTGAACATGCTCTTTATCTTCTTCATCTTTTCTAGCTTTCAGACTGTACTCCAAAAGCAGAAGGGTAAGTTCCATTACTTTTTTACAGGTTTCTGGGTTGTTAGGCCAATTCCCGCTCTGTAAAAAGTGTACATATATGTGTTATACACTTGAAGAGTAACAAAAAAAGTTGAAATCAGATTAAAGTTTCGTGAGAGTATGTAGCTTCATGGCTGTCGAAAATGCAATATTTATTATGAAATAAAAAATTTCATGCTATGATTAATAAACATATTGCTTTAAAGTCTGCTGTTATTATGTATACCTATAGAAATTTTCCTTTGTCTCTGACCAACCATTACACCTGAAATAGGAGTTCCTGGTGTGTTCCATTGAATTAAAGTCCACAGAATAAATCCATACAAGTGGATAAAAAACTAAACACAAAAGTTAACAAGAATATTTTAGAATCAGACATATTACCTGAGTGAAGCCTCTGTAAGCCTTCTGTAGCCTCTGCGCTTTCAACAGATATGTCGGGCTTAAATCGGAATACAGCTGCCAAATTTCTGGATTATTCTGGTGTTTGGAAGTGATGCGACCAAATAATTCCAATGCTCTTTTACGTAACCTAGAATAAGAATAATGAAAATCCTTAAAGAATTGCAATATTTCGCTAATTGAAAAATAAATTTCAAGTCAGACCCAACAGCAATTTTTTCAAGAAATTTTATACCATTCCTTAGTATAAAGAATTAAAATCAGTTATAAATTAATCAGTATGAGAGATTATCCACCTCTACATACTCATTAAATAATTTGAATATAATGTTGCTATCTAGAAATATTTAGTGTTTACATTTTAAAATTATATGCAAAAATATTCAGCGCTAGCCAATGTATATGAAAGATATCACATAACTTCACTAGAGAAATATTGTTATTAAATTGGATGATCCATTTGCGAACTGGCGGGCCATTACCATTGATCACG
>DWEM01002348.1:0-12219 GCA_018245935.1 Agara belti belti
CATACTAACAGTCCAATCCCCCCCGCCCTATTAGAGGTCCGTCGCCGATGTCCATGGGAGGCAGCGGCCACTCGTGACTGCTGCCCGCTCGTTCACTACTCTCATAATATAAAAAAAAAAAATGTTTTTACTGTTCTATCCAGAGCAGACTGCTCATATTTGAATGAAAGCGATGCACGTATCCCATCCAACTGAACAAGTTGGCGATGAGCGAAACCTTAACCTGGAGAGTCACTTTATCACTTTAAAACATTAATTATTTTCTAGTTTTTCAATCGATTTGACACTTGTCCTCTTGTCAACGAGTACAATTAACAGGTCGGGAAGTAACGCGAGTAACTTGGGCTTTCTTTAACTTTAAACTGATAAGGTAACTAATGAAAATAGGTGAGTTATCGCCTACTTTAAAGCAGCCAAATTGAAGTTCGAAGTGACGTGGAGCGTCATGACGCGGCCACGCGGAAGCGCGTTAATGGGTCCGCGTCTGATACCTGTCGGATGACTGTCGTGCGCTGGATTTGCGTCGCTTTTAAAATAATTCCCACTCACCAAAAGACATTTTTAAATATTTTAAGATGTTTAAATATACACGTAACCCCGCTAACATGCCAGCATATATACATTTCGAAGAGTTATAGTGGCAATCGGGGGACAGTGCTGTTGTATCTGTAGAGTTGTGTCTGTATCTGTAACTGTTCGACACCGTTAAGTCCGTTTAGCTTCCGATAATAATTTAATATGAATTAACATAAAAACGCTATGATATTTAATAGTTTAGCTGTCAAATTTCATTGATAAGATTACAAACTTCTGTCATTCAGAAGTCACCTTTTCCGAGATCGAAAACATCACAACGCGTCCTTTGAAAGCGGCCCGCAACATTTCACCGGTGTTCGCTGCGGCCTAGATCCACATACCGCAACCAGGCGTGTAGCTAACTCGCAGCGGCTACTAACTGTAAGGCCGTCTATGCGCTCAACACCAAAATTGATTATAAAATAATGTTTATTTGTTAATGAACCCGCTCGGATTTTACTCTCAAAAGAGATTTTTCTAAGAAAGTAGCCAAAGTTCAATTTGAAACATTTACTTTTTGTCTGCATAACTAACACTCAAAGCATCCTACAAAGAGCCTACGCAATTAAAAAGATAACGTTTATTACACGTTACATCTACTCTTTGATGCATCGTGCACCGAGAATTGAAATAAAGATTTACGAGGATATAACTAGCGTGGAATGAGAAAAGTTTCATTATACGGAGGGGCGTACATTTCGCAATGTTCAATTCGTGTATGCTAGTAGAAATATCGCGTACTATTCAAAATAAACTGCATGAAGCTAAGAGAACAAATAAATGGGCATCTACTTTTATGAAAATAGTAGCAGATCTTTCCTCATCTCCTCGGATTTATTGAGAAGCATGTCAACAAGACATTCGAAATATTACTTTTATTGTTTTCAGCGGTTATACCAATCTCTATCGATTCACTATCAACAAGACATAAGATATTATTTTATAGCAAATAATGTAATACCCCGCGATAATATGACCCCTCCGTACGAAATAAATATATAACAAAGAATGTATGAGATTCTACATAGAAAAGAACAATTTGACAAAATCTTTAAAAACCTTTTGTATAAGAAAACTTAAATAATTAACATACGTAACGATTTTAATATAATAACGTTTAACAGAACAGTAATATCCTAATCATTATATGACGGTGAATATGGTGTTAAATGTAGATAATATTTGAAAGTTCCACCTCTGTCCATATCTAGTTCAGGATTCGTGGTGAAGCTTAGAATCGATTAAACTTTCCGTTTGATTAAATGGATGCATGTGACGTCGTATTTGATAGTGGAAGTTTTCAAGGGGCAAATTGAAAGTGCAGTTAACAGATACCACTAAAGCGTACCTATAATATGAAGAATGAAAAGCTTTGGTAGTAATTTGAACTCAATTTCACGCACCTGTTCAGATACGTATGGAAATTGCATGTTATTTATCCACAACCACAAATAGCCAGGCACCAGGAATCTTTTATTAGCCAAACGGTCTTGTCTTTTTTGTATGATTAAAATAATTGGAATTATGGTACACTTTACTGGTTACTGTGAACATATCGTATCCTTAAGGGATATATGCTTGTTAACCAGATAGACCAAATTGTAACTCCTTTGTGTTTTACTATACCCGTCAACCAAATGCTTCAAACAGATATATAAATAAGTCCAATCAATCACCTTATGTAACATATATGTAGATACATCAATGGCTATTTTCAAAAGCTACGGTTAACTGTGACTACTAAGTTAAACTGTTGTATGTGGATTCCAAAATACGAAATCACGTATGCCACTTTTGGACATTTTCACTGTAGCTATCACCGACGTTGTTATTGGTACGTAATTGTATGAACCTATAAATTATTAAAGTATTATACAAATTATGCTATTGAACGCTGTTCGTTTAAACATGGTTATATCTTCATGACTTGCTTAAAAAACAGCATTGAATGAACATACAGATATTGTCTGAGAAAATTTCTATATTTGCACGACAACATTGTAATACATTTAAAATACGTGCGGCTGCGTGCGAATATCCTCCGAACTCTTTAAATCCCCTTTTGACCTAAAAAGCCAAAACATAGCTACTGAAACGTTTATTCTATGACAACATAGGAAATTTATTATTAATACAAAATGGTATTTATATATAATATTATAAACAGAAATACATTATATAATATAATAAACGGACCGGTATGACTATTTTGAGGAAAGTAAAGAAGTTTGTCAGGACCGTGGTTGGTGGAAAAAGGCGCGGCTGTATATGTACACTCTATTATAACTGAGAAAAATTTGATTGATTATATTGCCATGGCGGCGTCATACTTAAATTCAAAGAGAACGGCCCGATTTTACATCAACATAGAGAATCGTTCATAGATTGTAAGAGTGAGATCTTTTCGCAACAAGCCACAAAGCAGTCGTTGATATGTAAATAAGCTGTGGGAACTCGTGAAATAGAAGGCTCCGCAGGAAATTGAAACAAACATTGCAGCGTGCAGCCAACGCTCGGATACTGCATCGAATTAAAAAAACGCGTCCGGGTATAATAATAATACAAAAATCCGCGAGAAAAAAACCCATAGAAAAATTATTAATATTATCATGGAATAGTATGTAAAGTACCAATATATATATTTTCACGTCGGTTTTATACATCTGCACGTATAATTGTACTTGTGTATTGTGTAAAGCACTTTTACTAATTTTTTAAGCTTGACTTGCGTGCATAAAAAATGTTTCACTAAAGATAAACCGCAACAAAACTGTTAGTAGCGTTAAGAGGATTTGCTTTGTTCCAGTTGCTCCGATTAATCTTGTTAGGGATTTGAAAATTTTGAATTGAAAAAATATTTTTCCATGTACGATTATTGCGGTGAATTTAACCGATTTCAGCAATAGAACTGTCGTAGTATTCAATAAGTCATATCTAGAATTTCAATGTTGGCTATTTTATAAATTGCTAAAACAGTTTAGCTTTGTTTATTTAATCTTGTGTAAAACCACTAGAGTTCACTAGAATTATAGTCATAGGTACTTGATAAACGTCATTCGTCTCATCATCTTTATTTGAGTCACTGTAAACGATAGTCTATTAATACTACTCTTAACTACACAGCTATCACACTCCTTTCTTTATCTTTCTCGTGCCTACCATTATATCTTACTTTTATTTTACCTTTGAATAGAATGTAATTTTATAACAACACACCGAGATGCGCCACAGCACAACTTTTGAGATATATCGGTGACAGTCGCGAACAAAGCGCATTGCCACAATACCACCACTTGTGCCCCAACTCGCATTTACATCCCCACGACACAACAACACACGATTCCAAACCCTATCTAGTCGTAATAACACACTCAAATAAACCTAACAAATGTTTTCTACGCAAACATAGTATGGCAATAACTGTACCCCTACACGCGCGTCTGCTTGTAGATAAGAACACGCCATAAAGGATAGAACGCCGGCCAAAACTTTGCGTTAATTTTTGAATTTCCCGTTCCGTTTTGCTAATCACGAAGGGACAACGTTACAGTCAATATAATATTCCAAACTGTTCTAAATGAATACATAAAATTCAAGGATTAGAATAGGCACTGAAAGAAACAATGTGTATTTTTAATTACTTTGCTGCCTCTTATAATATATTTTTACTGACACATTTGTTGGATGGTTGGACGGATGGAAATACAACCTTACGTATTTCTGTCAGTATTCAGTGGAATATTTTGTGTTATGATATGAAAGTAACTTGTTGATGTCTATTAAAACAATACATTATACATCGGGGAAAGTAATGAGGACGTAATTGATGCTTGCTACAGGCAAAAATGTTCTCTAAGTTTTTTCTGGATATATGTGGGCCGAATTTTATATAATTTGTATTTTACCATCACGCCAAGTTCCTGACGGGTTAAGCCGAACGCACCCAGTTCCAAATATCTCTGTTCTTAGAAACCTTACGTCTTACATTCATCAGTCTCTTCACATACACATCTATTTCGGAGACAAAAAGAAAAAAAAATCCTTCACAGGATTTTTGCAATATATGTATAGTCAAGCAGTAACCTAAATAAAAATTGATAATTATGAAATAAATTTTTAACGAACAACAAAATAACTGATAAACTAAATGGGAGGATTTCGATTAGAATTTACTCATGCCTAGGGCGACACATAAAACAGGACGTAAAACCACTCGTGGTTAAACACGAAAGAGCGAATCGGTGTTCATTGAAAGTTGAACGAAGGGCGGGCGGAGCAAAGAGTATTACTTTTTGACGTACTTTTTGACGTATTCGTCGACCGAGATTGTGTACAACATTTTATTAATTTTAACACTGCAAGGTTAGCATATTCTATTGCGTATATAATTTTATTAGTTAATACTCACATGAGACTAACTCGTGTAAGTCCGATATTAGTATCGACAGTTCTATGCAGTGATACGAAAAAGTATGTCTAACAAATATGATACAGTAATATACATATATGCTTATACTCGTACTTATCATATTGAATCGAATTTTTAAAAATTCTTAAGGTTGCTTTGTTGTAAATGATTGACTGATGATAGATAACTATATTATTTGCCTATAATTCAAAATTTAATAATAGATAACATTTGAATAACACTTAAAGATAAAATGTTAATAATTATTGAATCTGACTTCAATCAAAAACTAGTTTCTTTGTTGAGCTTTTAAAGCATATATTATAGTATTTGTATTATAGAACAAATTAACGAAAACCAGATAACTATTTACTGAACGATACGTAGGTTTGTTACAATTCTAAGTTTTTGTTGGCAACATAAACACCCTCTCTGATTTACGATTATTTGCCAAACCGGTACCTACCCCTTTTAATTTGCACAGCGTGACACAAAATTCTAATTTCAAATAAAATGAAATGAACATTTCATTTCTTTATCACATGTTTTTTGCGTATCGTTTTCTCGCAAATTAATTAATTCCAAATAAATATCGGTTATAAACGACGTGGAAATACCATGTCTCAAAGGTTGTCAAACGTATCCAGACTACGTATAAACGAACTTTTATACCCACCGGTGCCAGTACTACATATGTTTCCAACATGCATGACATCAAATACGTACCACGTATTTCTGCAGATTTACCATTTTCCTACAGATGTGCAATTTCGCCGCGTTTCCTGTCATAGAAATATTATCCTGTTGCTTTTCAATTTTTATCTTCTTCGTGCGGTTTAGAATGTGCCGCCCCGGCATGTTCCGTGTGAACGTTTTCACTATAGCCAGTTGTTATCGTTGCGTATTCAATTTCTGCTTTAGTTCACATATTACATTTTTAAATATCAAATAATTTAATCTCAATTTAATTAAATAGGAACAACAATTTCGCAATAACGTTGAAATAAATGTATGAATGACCATGAAAAATATAATGCATGGAGAATTTTGAAATCTTCATAACCAACCTACAATTTGGGCAACGGGCCTATTAATTTTTTTGGCTTTCTTTTTCTTTCTGAAAATATCCATTAAGTTTATCTATTACTAGAGTATACTAGTTATTTACATGAAAAAGGTATTGTTTAATTAAATAACCCATATTTCTTTATAAGTTGTTATTGCTATGTATTAATATGATGGACTTTAAGCACATACTATTTCCGTACAAAATTTCCTAAGTGCTTGTTCGATTATAATAGACACTGCGGTGCACCAGACAGTTCCATTTACATTAGTTAATTATAACACTTGCTAGACTTCGTTGATGAGCAGATGCCTTCAAGAATACATGTATTTTTCCTATGGAAATGCTTGTTTTATTGACCATATACATATTATATTAGTATACTAGTACCTACCTGTCTTTTATATAAGTGACTGTTTATTAGATATATAAATAAAATATTCTGTTTCACTATTGTAGTGTGGAAGAATTCGCACGAGTCATCTAGTTCAATGAACTATTTATATAAACCCTATGTATACAGTTTTTTTGAAACGAACCTTAAAAAAAATTATAGTTTATGAAACATAACATGTTATATCTTTCTATATACATAGATTTATATAAGAAAATGCGATATATAAGAATAGTAGGAATAGTACTTTTATATATGTATTTAATACGAAGGAACTCCTTTTGGCATGTTCGTTGAAGTTTGAAATATACTTCAAAGTACTGCTTACCAAACTCGGAAAGAAACAGTAATTTCTTAGTATAAATGTTGAAAAATGTTCAATGAAGACGGGGATTAAAGCAAAAGTCTTCTTCCATATCTAAAGATTAAGCAAAGCTTCCGTTTTCCGGTAAAAACTATAAAGTAAAAGTCTTTTCTGTTCGCAGGTAAAACAAAAGAATGAACATTGTCTGGAGGGTCAGGCTAAAAGTTGCGATTATTATATTTCGAACGTTTAATAACTTTTCATTGTTAATCGAATGACAATACAATCTCAGGTTCGATGAAGCCTAGGAATGTAAATAATGCTTGTATATCCCATGATTAGCACTGATCGTAAATAACCTGGATTTCAATGACTTCGTAAAATGTCATCATTATTTCAAAAACATAGACTCAGTTTCCTCTCAGATAAGCGTCCAAAGCAGGCATTTGTGTTCAGCAAATAAACAGAAGGTAAACTTTGCGGCAACGGACGAACAACACGCGGGTCAACGTTACGAAATTTGTATGGACATGATCAAAGAAAATTTGTTCAAATTGTTCATTACCAGATATATGTTGGTAAATTACAACAAATATTTTAATATCGCGTAATAATGTACATTAGTTTAAGTCGCGTAGATCTAATCTGTTCCCTACTGCCACGTGACCGAGATCGCATATTTCGATATTCAATGTTAATGCAAACATTTTTTTTATTACTATGAAAAGCATATTTGCGTATGCCATTAATTTTCTTTATAAACGGATCTGTTCGTGCTTATTTCAACGCCGTGTATCACCGTACAAGACGTCAAAAGCAATGATTTTTCTTACTGGTGCAATACAATCTAAGAGTTCCAATCCACGGGAATGCATCATGCATTATTAAGCAAGATACTTGTTTCGTATGCTTTAATATTGCGAAACTGTTTGAACGTCGTCACAGCACCTTTGACAATAAATTGTCACCCTCGTCACGGCAATACAAAGTGCGGGAGCGATGGCAGGTGACATGACAAACGGACGCACAGTACCCCGCTGCATGAGATTTAGTGGCGCGCCGTTCGCCGATAACTACCTGTTTACACTACATTTAACTTGCGCCAAGTGCCGGAGCGACTCAGGCTGAATAAGTTCGGAGTTCCCGGGATATAGATAAATATTGTTTCACTTTGATTTTTAATAGAATTTGTGAGCAGACGAAACGTACAAAAGCAAACACTTCAAGAATTGATTAGTAATATCTCGGTACCTTGAAGATTATAAACTCATCACTTTTTAGTTATGTACCTACATCTAAATCTATACTATTATTGTTGATAGACATATATACTTCGGAACCGTCCATTTCAATCATTGGTGACACGATACAACAGAAAACTAGATGTAGGGACCTGACTTGCGATGATATCTGTTTACACTACATTTCACTTGAGCCAAATGCTGAATCACCTTAAATCAAAATCACTGCGAATGTTATGAAAAATAAAATTGTGTTTCAGGATAGAGCAGGACAGTAAAAAAATGTGGAGACTTTTCCGCCGTTTTTTTTCTCCCGGTCTAGCATAGCCTGAAGAGCGCACCAAGCCCATATATGAACGGTAACTATAAAATGTATAACGTATAAAATGTATATAAAATAATAAATAAAACAAATTGAATTTATCCACATAGTAATCAATATAAACAAGCCTGATTGCGAAGACAATTCTGTCTTATTATTCAATTAGCATATACCTATATTTACAAAGTACATGTCAAATGAGTTTCAAAAAGGTCTAAACACAATACTCCAATTGTTTGATATTAATATATGCATCGTTTAGAAATTAAAGTTCTGCGAGATATTTTGTTATTTTAATAATCCTAATAAATATGAGCTATATTATAAATCCTATAAATAATTGACTGGCGTATAAAACTGATATATTGTTAACGAAAGCGTCACAGAAACGAAGTAATCAAATAGTGTCGGACACGGAAACGGCGCATCGGAATTCAATAGTATTGTGAGCAATAAAACTGGTGGCGTGTTGACGTCGACCCATTGTACGGTTGGGTCTTCATTTCGGTTGGTAAATTTGTTGAGCGGCGGCCGAAACTGCAGCTTATTGCGTTCACCGCTTGTTTGTGTAGCTGGCCAAAAGCTCTGACCTACAAGGTGAGCCGACAACCCAACAAATATTGGGTATAATCAATCTAAATGCATCTAGTTTTAGCTTAACAGGAATATTGTTTTCTACTTGCTGCAATATTGCTATGCAATATTGTTTTAAACTACTAATTAAAGCGTTTTCAGTAACGTCTACTTTGACAATTTAGGCAGATCTTCAAGACACTTACTAACGAGTTGTTACTTATCAGAAATTGTCACCGATAAGTTACAAGGAAGTTTATTTGTACATTTTGTATGTATTCGCATAAAGTTTAACTGCTTGTATATTGTTTTGTGATAAATCTATCTTTGTTCAATAGATTATAATTCGGTTTGAACTAGAGTTGGAAACAAGCATAATGGCAACAGATGTGGGAACATATCCTAAATTGAACTTCAGTGTTCAATGCATCATTGTTATAGCATTGTTTGTGCACCGTTCGCTTTGGGAAATATTCCCAACGCACTGCTAGCTTCTTCTATCACAGCTATCATGCTCACATCACAATATATTATATATTTAAGTAATATTTATTGCCCAAGTAGTACTCCGGCACTTGGCTCAAGTTAAATGTAGTGTAAACAGGTAGCTATCGTCGCACAGTGCGCCACTAAATCTCCTGTCACAGTACTGTGATCCCGTTTGCTGTATCAATACTAGGAATATTATTGCATGGATTTTAATTCAATGAAGAAAATGTTCAATTTTAATAACAGCAAGTGTACTTGCTGTTATTTTTTTTTTAAATCTATTTTTTTATCATAGATTTGAGGTTTTTTTTTACAAAGAACGTTGTTAAGGAATAGACAGCCGTTGCCTACATATTGTTAAAAATAAACGTGTATTTGCAAATTGATAAAAATGTATGACATCTATCTTCGGCTGATTAAAGGCATTGTAAAGTACAGTTTGAGATAAATTGTAGTTTAAATATAATCAGTATCATATTAGTATGTACACATAATTACATCAGTTATTGCAACATCCAATCCAATCCAATCCAATCCAAATAAATTGTATCGTATGTATAGACATATTACAGAGTTTGTTTAATATCAACCACCAAGAGTACATCGCTAAAACTTAACACGCTCAAACTTAACCTAACTCAAAACATGCTATTTACAACTCTCGTCCAGATAGTCGCGTTCGTCCATCTCGGCTTAACCGCCAATTAATTAAGTTTTGCAAGAGCCCAGTCACCCTATCCGCCAAGATAGCCCAACCATGACCGCGCACTTTTAATTTTCTGATGTCACGAGTTATAGCGATAACGCCCTTCCCCTTTTAGGTCCAAGATCGTCTGTCTCACTGTTTACTAAGCGATTAAAGTGACGTTAATACTGTTATTAATATTAAAAGTGAATCTGTAATGCACTACTATACTACTACTGCACGCCATATGTAAAGTAAAAAGACCCATTTATATTTCAGTGGACTAACAACTAGTTCGCTTGTAGCGTAATTAAATAAACATGAAGACAGATTCATTGATAACATTTATCTAATACCTTTACAGGTTGTCAAAACATTAGATAATTGACATCACTTACTTAAACAGTTGGCCATACTTGTCCTCAATGTGCAGAATCTTATTTATTAAAGAGTCGTTTTAAATTATTTATTTTCGCTTAAGGTCTGCAATGTATTCGTTCATAGTAAAACAAGTTAATGAGAAAAGTATGCGATGAATGAGCTTCTTATTAAAAGTGTGGAAAAGTTTCATCAGCAAGAGAAATTTCCGGATAATTCTGTAATGAAAATGTAAAGCAATTAAGAAACAATATTCAAGTGAAACTTATACATTGTGCTATTTAACGAGCGATCATAACAAGCTTATTAACATACTCATGTATCGGACTTCATATCGAGAGTAAATGGAGGGTCTCCACCTAAATGCTAACAGTAAAGATTACGGCGAAATGACACTTGCACTCACGATGTTGCGTGAATCCAATGTATCCGTGACAACCACAATTAGCATTATTTCACACACACATCAACTTTTTTCTTTCTGAAAACCAGAAATAGTGTCTCAATTCAAGTTATATATAGATATATGGAATATTTTGTGCTAATAAAAAACACTAATACCAAACTTACTGTGTAAAATCCAATAATGATAGCATATACCTGCTTGCTAGAGACTGTCACTGCGCAAGTTCCACTTTAAAGGCCCGGCTAATTGTGTTAAAACTGCACCGCAGTTTAAGCGAACTAACTGCTGGTCTGTATCTAATACGTGGCAGTATAGCGTAATGTATTTAGCCGGGTAAGTATCGGAACGGTCTCGGCGGTCCGGGCGGCGCGGTCATTCGGCGAGGCTGCCATTGACAGGTAATCGATGTGGTTTGCTAGTTTATTTGGCTATCGGTTCAGTTTTCGACATGTGTATCTACTCGATATAATCGATACCGACCCCCAACCGATATGATTGTGAATCAGAGCGTAAATTGCCCGGTATACAATTTAATATTTCATGTTTTTCCACAGCCTTGTTGTGTTGTGTTATTATTTGTTTTTTTTCTGACAATTTTAAGTACAAGAGTTTTATTCAATTTGAATGTAGAGAATTGCGTGTTTTATATTGATACTACTGTGTACTGTGTAAATAACATTTGAAATTGCCTCAGATTAGTCACACACCTATGCACCCGTGTGATTGCTTCGTACCGTGTGTGCGTGTTTTGTTCCATGAAAAGCAATATCATATTATATTCCTGTGAGGCTGAAATAACTGCGTCTACGTTGTTTCCGCTATTGAATTTTGTAAATTTATTTCTGCTATAGGTTATCGATACAAAGACTATATTTACTGTAATCATATAATTACATAATTATAATATTTAGTCGAGATCATCTGAATTACCGAGTCCCAGTGTTGGCACAAGTTCCATTGTAACTGATAGGAAGTTTCACGCTAGACAAGTTCTATGCGACCTATTTACGGCACTGCATTGTCTACCCTTTACCTGTTCATTTCATTTAGATTGATTTAATTTAGTATAAAAAACATATGCCCAAACTATACCTATACGAGGGAAGTTTGATTATATCTCAAATAAAAAGCAATAGTACTTCAATGACTGGCCTCTTGGTCGAGTAGTTAGAGACCCTGACTGCAAAACCGGAGGTCGTGGGTTCGATTCCCACCCAGGACGAACATTTGTGCGATGAGCACATTTGTTTATTCTGTGTCTGGTCGTAATAAAATTATCTATATAAGTAATATATCGTATGTATATATGTATGTATGTTTATCAGCTGTCCGGTTACCATAACACAGGCATTAAATTGCCTAATTTGGAATCGGATA
>DWEM01002349.1:0-12219 GCA_018245935.1 Agara belti belti
ACATCATTTGCTTAATGTTAGGTACTTTATAGATTTGTCGGATATTAAGCGAGCGACGGGCGATCAAGAAATTTTAAACGATCGCCTCACACTACATCCGAATTACAACACCAGTATTGGGGTATAATTCGTAATCAAAGTAATGGATATGTAAACAAAACACACAGAAATTATAGGAAGTATCTACATAGATACATTCGGAAGAAGAAAGGTGGGATTTTTCCTAATTTTTATTATGTACATTCAACACAAATCTTCTATAGAAATCCAGTGATAATTGTACGCCCAAAGCATGTACATATATACTTATGTGGAATTTTAAAATGTGCATAGATCGGCATACACCGTTCCTTTAGCAATATTTGTTTAGTTTGTTTTTTTTGTTTAGTTTATTTAATTATACCTTTAGCAATATAGTTTATGCACCTTCGATCAAACAAGTATCGTATATCGTATAATTACAAACGCTGTGTTATCCGTTTCGGCATCTCAGAAACGACGCTTACGCTCCGTGACCCGCAGCCTTTTAAGACAATACGACGAAGTTACCCGGCCCGATGTTGTTCGGTAGTTGGCTAATACTAAACCTCCAAGTTATACCGAACTTCTTGCATATAGGTTTAGTCGTTCATAACTTATCACCGTGCGCTAGTTAGGTGATAGGTAAGGAGACTAAGTTTAATGGATTGTCCAAACTGAAGTTTAGAAGTTGTACTTATATCCGTAGGGCGCTTGCGAAAACATATCACTCGGTCAATTACGAACGGGTACTGCGTTAAATCTTCATGATTAGAATTCGGGGACTCGTGGCGGTCCTCCACGGTCCGGTTTAAACGTTCGTTCCTACCGCGTACGTGTAAGATGTGGAATGAACTTCCATCTGAAGCTTTCCCGGAGCGCTATGACATGGGGCTCTTCGAGAAAGGCGTGAAAAGAGCTCTCCTACAAAACCGGCAACGTATGGATAACTGCTCTGGTGTTCTACATGTCTATAGGCGACGGTGACCAATTATCATCAGGTGGCCCCTCTGCCTGTTTGCCAGGTTAGATAATATAATATAAAAAAAAAGTGAACGAATCTTTAGCAATCGGTGTATATATTTGAACATCGATACACAATGCAAATGAAATCCATCAAACTAACAGATGGACAAGCGCTAATTGAACACATCGCAAAGAACGCCTCCGCTGCAATTGTGCAACCGTGCGCTAATTATAGATTAGACGATACACAAAGGAGATCGAAATCTATTTCCGAGCTGACGCAAAAACGAAAAAAAACACGCGGTCCCGATCCAAGCACGAAGTCGCAAGTGAACAGAAGACGGAATGCATTACCTAACAGCACATTACATTACATTACAATATCGTGTCGTGGGAGCTACTCGTATATCGCGTGAATCGTGGCATCTCTAATCATGTTTGTTGTGCTCGCTCGTCTATTTATCGCATGACGTAATTTGGCTGGTGCTTTCAAATTTCGTGCGAATCAGGAGATGTGTCGTTGCCGAATCTGATTAATGTTTAAAACAATACCGGGTGTTATGTCATACTGAGGATGCGATAATGTTCTATCGCAATCATGACTTGTGAAGCGGTTTCATAGTTGAAAAAGTTATAAGACAATTTTTTGCAGTATTCAACAAACAGAACGCAGAGATAGTAATAGTGAAACTACACCAACTAAACAAAAGTCAATCTAAAGATACAACAACTAATTCATATAAATAGGATTGTACTAAGACGGTACTTCATGGTCAAAATGCTCATTAATTAATAAATTATAATTACATCACGTATTTCCAGGTATACACTGTTATGGGAATATCAAATTACGAAAAGAACGAAATAGATGCATAATTGCATACATAAAACTTATAATTTCCAATGGAAATAGTCACAAATTCAGCTGAAGCCTTTAAGTTTTGTTATGACACTATCGTCGCATTCATATTGTCATTAGTTATAAAATATATGTTGGATTTTTGTTGCTAAAAATACTCTTATAATATAAGACACATAATTCAACAATGCAGCAATTTATCAAAACGCTCAAGAATAATAAAATGTCTTCTTACAATAAAATAACGGGTTCCCCGTATTCTTATCTGGCTCATAGATCTACAATATAACTAATCCCGACTTGGCAGAGTTATACTCGGTCTTGCAAGAAAGAGCTAAGCCAGAGTAGGGACGGCAACGACTTTGTAAGCGTTATCTGTGCGAACAACTTAAAGACCTAATTGGCTGGCTCGTTTCATAATTAAAAACAATCTGATATATGAAACGGGCATTCACGTAAGTGCATGTGAAAAATTCAAATCGGGGTCGATTGAATAGGAAGCTTGTGTTATTCAATGGATAATTAAAATATAATCAAACGCAGGGAACGTTGGAAGACGTACAAAATAATCACAACGGCATAAGTTATACTGGAACGGTACAAATTAGATCTAGAAGCTTGAATCATTGAAAACAAAATTAGAACTGAATTAACGCATCTAACGCATTTTGGTATTAACAAGGTATATTTTCGAAAGATTGCCTAATCAGATGTCTAGGAAATACTCCAATACTTATGACAATTGAGCTTTCTCTTAAGCATCGAATTAAACTGCCTATAATCTATAGATCGATGTGAACTCATGCTTCGCAACGAGACAAACGATAGATTTATGGAGGGATAAATTGCCCATAATATGCAATAATGACCGCAATACAAATCGAAGAGCCTAACAATGAGCTTCATTAGAATATAACCAGTGAATTTGAATGTAAAACACCATTAGCGACAGCGATTGGCAATAGTGAGCGCGTCCGCAGTTGGAGGTCACATCGTTGATGGTACAACACGTTAGGGACTTGCCGCATTGAGCTGCGAGATACCTGTGCTGATAAAATTGAAGTAAAACATTACGACAGATCGAGAGTTCAGTCGGTTAGATTTCAGAATTCCATTCTAGGACACGTGGAGTTCGAATCACTAAGGAATTATGTGTGATTGAAAATTAAGTAACGGCGAAAAATTGCCCAACCATATAGATTGAGACCTTAACGGTTCTCAATGTATGAGGAAACCCAAATAGAACATGACTGATTTGATGGTAGATGGAACGGAAGTGACAAAAGCGAATGAAGAGAGTGGTATACAGCGTCATGAATATTATTCGGAAATCGGTATTAACAGTTCTCTAAAATGCTGATAAATTTAGCTTAAAGTTGACATCGCTGTGTTAAATCATCCGAAAGGGTTTTCAATTCAAACACCCAAGTCAATGACAAGCCACTAGGTCACGAGCAATAAATCGTGAACTTTGAAATTCCCTTAAGAACTTTTTAACTTCCGCAAAACATTAAATATTTCCATAAATTAAGGGATTTACTTGCCGTTTCTCTCAACAATTCCATTGTATTCGGCATCGTTCTTAGTTTATCCCGTAACAGTGTGGCAAAACGATTACTTACCAAATGGCATTATTATGCCGCATATAACGGCCGTGCTATTGGTTGGCTTCCAAACGCCTCAGGGCATGCACCGGATCACTATTAACGGGATTATTTGCGATCTTGCAATTGCCACTCTGAGTACACTACGGCGAAATTAACGTGGGAATTCGACAAAAATGGACGAGTAGACCAATATTGTGACGTTCACCGCACGCCTGGCTTAGCCATTGGGTTGTACTGGAAAATTTTAAGCGACTATTTATTACTATATATCTTTCGTTTTGAAACTAATTTAACTTATCTATACAGTTTAAATTAACTTACATAAGAAAGTAAATGTACGAAATAATCTATAAAGTTGGTGAGCAATGTAATGGGGTTCGTGTAGATAAGCTATCTTTACAAAGGAGTACAAACCATAGAGAATACTTATCAACAAATTGCTATACAACCTCCTTATTTTTTTTTAAATAAAATAGTAGATTGTCTGTCTGTTTATCCGACTAAATGAAATTGACGGCGTTAAGATGCGGCGAAGTGAAGATATAATGGTAGAAGGAGAGTAACCTTTGCACCATTTTAATTAACTCAATGCATTGCGTAATAAGGTCTATCTAAATAATGATTTCAATTATAATGTGACAAATTTCAGGACGTCGAAATTACTGATAAGATTAAAATTATATTTTTTTTAAAAAGTACCTACCGTAAAAATCGACACAAAACAATATCTATCAGACTGTTCAAATTAGTCATGAATTAACATTATAAATATTAACATTATACAAACGCACGTAGACGTAAAAAGTAGTTTTGCTATTGGACACGTAGGAACAGGTGGTGTTGTAACATTAGAATATTTGGGTTGGAAACATTCAGTGAAGCATAAATGTGATAAAGCGAGGAGTGATAAAAAACATTTCATCGTTATGAAAATGTGTAAATAACAAGAAAAAGAACACTAACTGGATATATAAGAAACTAATGATGAATAAATTAATCTACTTAATTAGTAACTACTTAATTAATGTAGTGATTCGATATTTAGTGTCCCAATCAGGGTGTCCATTTCATGGGTAATGGACTATAGTGTTCACATAACGAATCAATTTCAACGCAATCCACTACCGTATCATTAATAACATTATTTCTGTAACAACACCAATAGTGTGACGTCACACCGCTGAATGGCAAATTACCATTTCACATCGGTTTAAATCGCTGAATCCATTTCACCTACCTAACGTCCTACCCACCTACCGACCGACCTACCCACCTACCTATCTACGTGAAATGAAATACTTTCAAACAATAGCGCTATTTTAATCGCGAACGTTAAATCATATGCCGCATTCCCACAGTTGCAGTGTTATAAATGGCGGCGCAGTGTCAATCCCCAATTTATATTACGCACCCGCGTTGTGCATTCGATTAATTAATTGATTCAATTACGACCATTCAAATAAAATTGAGCCTTTCGCGGAACAAAATGGAATTTTGTATATTACGCGCGTATCATTTAAATTATATGCTTCGCTTGTAAAAAAGTTAATTTTCAATCAATTTCGTGCGATGTAAATTTTGCTATACAAGCGGAAAATTTTCAATTGTTATAAAATTATATGACGTCACAGGTATCTTGTTTTATGTGAAATCTAATTTCACTTCATTAGATTTTACCTTAGACAGATATTATATGAAATATGATGAATGATTTTTGGTAAATAAATTAATAACTACGCGATTTTTGATGTGCTGTGTTCTCAAATAAATAAAACGGGCGTATAGGTACCTACTTAGAAGTGGTTTAAATTAACTGCTACTGTAGACATAACCTTTAAAATATGCACCGTGTTTTCATGTTAAAAGCATTTCCATTCCATTCGGCGTCAATTTTTTGACGTATTTAACCGTCAGTCAGCCAAGTACGTTACAAAAAAACAAACATTGATATCCGTCATTTCGATGTAACGCCACTCGTTAACGTAACACGCCCGTCACTCCAACGCCATAAATAAAATGAAGCGAAACAGAACAAAAACCAACAGACAAGTGGAAAAACACAATTACCAAAGGAAACCCACCCCACGACCTTCCATTTGTGACCTTCCCTCTCAAGAATTCGCACAATAACCGTAACACCCTAACCCTTATTGGAAACGCAACAACCCGTACCTGGGTAGGTTAGGCGGATAGGGTACGGGAGAAGGTTCTCTCGTTTACAATACAAATAATAAAAACTTGCGTATTATATCGTGTACAATTTGTAGCGTTTGAACAAAATCAATATCGTTACCTCGAAATCATTTCGCTTGGAGGTTACACTTGGGTATAAAAATCCACGAAAGACGTAATGAAATTATGTATTGTTTCTTACTTAGTGACCTCGCACGTTTAAGGGAGCTTTCGTTACAAAACTTTCGGTTCGTGTTCTTTACATGCGCCGTGTCATCCAGCCATGTCTTCCCCGAATAAGGCTGACGAACTACCATGCGCCTAGATCATGGAGAACTAGTAGGTGCGCACGGTGCCTCAGGATTACTATCACGTAATTATTACACTTAGTCGTAAAAGATACAACTTCGTCCACATAAATACACAACTAAGTAAATAAACAGTATTCGAGTCACAAAACTCGCCGGAGCGGAAGTCTGAAACCTAAGCCACCAGGGTAATTTTTTCAATGGCACATTTTGATCTGTGACCAAAAGCATATTTTAGGGATACTGAAAATCATCTGTATCGCATGTGAAAAGGCTTGATTGAGTGCGTTAACAACGTCAAAAATATCACTATGGATACGGATACAGCGAAACTTACGGCGCAAACAAAAAGCACGAGTGCCGTTAATACGTCGGGTCACAGACCAACGCTAATTAAGGCTGAACAATACAATCCGCACTTATTGCCTCCCCCTCAATGAATTCTCATATTCATACACTAACTAACCTTCTCACGCGAGCAACGGCAAGTGTGGCACAACTTGCCAATCATCCTCAAATAATTGAGCTACATCGAAATATCCACACCGTAGATTGATGATATATATATTTCTAAATCGTATTCCCAGTATTCTACTAGTCCAATAGTTAAAATCTGTCCATATAAATAAAACTGAAATTTCCATCTGTGATTTCTAAGTAACTGCATTTTCTTAAGCACAAATAGGATAATTTTTACCGTGGATATATTTAGTGTTTCTGTGCAGAAATTTAAAAATCCTTTAAAAATTACGCATAGTTAGAATTTACCGCCTTTCTACCTATCTATCTATCCATGAGAACGATGTTCGTAAAGATTTGATCAGAAGCATTTGCAATCATAATACAATCAAAGCACGTTTTTTTTTGAGTCTGAGAAGCACGGAGATAGACGTGCAGACATATCAAATTCAAATTATATAACCATTAAGTGGTGGTAATGTAAGCTGGATGCTCTATTAACATGTCATGCCGCTAAATGAAAGCCTTCGCGCAAAGAAATATTAGAACAATTAAAAAGCACTCAATAAAGAGACGGTTAAAAAACCTGGTAGCACCGACCATACATCAGGCTTCATTATCCATTTTGAATGAAGAATAACAAAATAACACACTACCTATTAAAATAAATAACATAAAAAAGTATTAATAGTACCTAAAATGTAAAATTTCCCCTTGGAAGTGTTTAGAATAATACTATTAACACACGCATAAAAATTAGTAATAAAATGTTCATTATCTACCTTTGAACACATCGAGTATCTCTTTGCTCCAAAACATTTGAATCTTCGCTACTCGTGAGGTTGACATGGCGCAAATTAAAATCCGTAGCAACGGCGAAGTGGCTCGCAACCCATCACGTGATTTTAACATAAAATAAAAAAATACCTAGACTTAATTATACCATCACGCCAGGCATCTAACGTGGTTGGCAGAAAACACCGAGTACCAAATATTTCTATCCTTACCAGATGTAAATGTATGTATTAGAATATCAAAGAAGACTGTTTTAAGTCACGCGAGTTTAGAAGTAGTAGGTAATCTTAATCAGTGATTATTATTGGGGTCAGAGTTAAGTTGAACGTAATGGAGGTTGCAAATTGATGCCGTGAATTAGAACAATATTGTTATTCGGTGTCCAATTCACAGAGTTCCAATTAAGTAAGAGAAACGAGCTTTAAAGAGCACGTTCAACTGAAGGAGACGAAACGAAAGGCGATAATTTGTTAAAGATTAATATTAATTTCATATTAATGCAATACAAGTACGTTCACACGCTAGTCCGAGGCGTACCGAGAGGCGCAAACAAACAATTTAACAATATTAAAATATTTGTTCACTCTAATCATAACCAATAGGGAAATACATAAAAGTCATTATTTGTTTAATTACCTTTTGTTATGATATACAATTGTTTTTATCACCTCGTTTACGGCTTGAAATTTCCTCTAAGCGTGTGGGGCTGTGCGACGTTGTGTAAAATGTTTAAATAAATCAATCGACCACTTTTAGAATTTTGCGAACCCGAATATATATACCTGTAAATATTGGTAGCACTGTCACCACGTTGGTTTTTTTCCACACTAAAAGTACTATACTGCAGGCCTATAGAGGAGGTCTTGCAGTTTCATCCGTTCAGTACGTATTTCCTTCCGCAACGTCATCTGTACGGGCGCGGTGTAACAAGTTCTTTACATTCAAAATTAGATTCCCTTTCATGATTGTACGAATCAAGTTTTAAAATAATTGGACACTGAAGTAGGTTATCAATTTTGCTGGAATAGCACTTTTGCACATTTCAAAGTGAGATATTATTTTATACGGTCGGCGCGAGTTACCTTGCCTAGTGCTGGTCGCGAGTTAATTTTGGAATTCATCCAAGTTTCCTCCTAATTTCAAAGCCAGGGAGGCCATATCTGGATTTATATATTACTTATTCTGAACACTCGACTGAAGCGGCGCCGTTATCGAGCTCGCCTATTACGTACGTACCTACCTATTTTAATTTTAAATTCTCTACATCTTCAGCGCTTTCACGGTCGTTATCATTTACCTGCAAGAAAAGAATAATTATTATTAGTATTGAAACGTTTGTTACCTTCAAAATTATCGGTAGTAGATAAGAAGTGATGAGCCTAGTGGTTTGAGTTTCAGTTTCTCACATTTTTGCTCAGGGTGGTCAAATCCTGGTGAAATGGAAACATGAAATCAAACTCGCTATGTGTATAAAGGAAAACGTCCTCACAAAACCTGACCTGAGCCCTTCTTACTTTCATCCTGATCCCATAGGGTTCCCCATATTTTTCTCTGAAACGCGTGAACAACTCCAAACGCAATAAGCAGGCATTGAGAGCAATCACAATAATTACGACTTATTTCAATTACGTCGATCATATCTGTTGTATTAGGAGCCGCGATCGGTCATCCGTGATATTATCGACACAAAAAAACAAAAACAAAAATTAAAACAACAAACTGTTCAACAAACCGTGCGAGAGACGCGTTTATCTCTTCACGCCCACTAGCCGTGATAATGCGCCGGTTGAATTACAACAGCCACAACATTACATCAGGACTATCGGAACAAAACGATGTATAATGGAATACAATTGATACTTTTGCAATGGAGCATTTTATACAAAATGCCTGAAGTTAGATAGTCAAGATACCTAAAGAATAAATTCAGTTAACTCAATTTTATTTTCAACCCCACCATTGAATACCGGTCTTCGCTCACAGTGAGAAGGTGTAAGATCATAGTCTACCACGTTGGCTCAACGTTGTTCAATAGACTTTACACACCCTAGTAGGGTACATTATGGATAACGCTAAACTGTGCGGGTTTCCTCAAGAAGTATAAGTTTACCGTTATAGCAAATGATAACATGTTTTCAAAAACGCATTTAACTTTGTAAATTCCGGGAGGAATAACAAAACGGGGGACATCATGCTAAGGTACTTGGCTGTCACTGCTATATTTGTCCTAATATAAAACAATTGGACGGCTTTACGATTTCCAATGCCCACTCGTAAGTTCAATGACCTCGTACGGGTGTAATAAAGTACGTTCAACAAATTATGCGAACAAGCGCGCTATTTATAAGCGCGTGATGATAACAAATCCAATCAAATCAAGTCCAATCCAATCCTTTCCGCCAACAAGGTCTATTGAGGGCGGACACCGAGCCCAGGGCGGATCGGATTACCGATCCGTCTCAGCAGAGCACACATCAATCACGCGGAATCCATAATCAACTGCTAAATCCCTTGTCTATGCTCGATGTGGCCTCACCACTTACGTACATATAGATGTAACGAACAAGTATGATACGACTTGACCCATTAAATAATGAACCGCACAATAATTTCTATAATTTTTCATATTTAAAAGAGTGCTGGGCGTTCTTTTTTCACCGGCATATTTCTCCCTGTCTATCTTAGCTATATTACGGTTTGGAAAACATTATTTCACACCTTTTCTGGTGTAGGCCAAATCATTTCCGGTGCAAACAGCCAAGGAATGAATCTCAAGGATGCAGTCAGCTGAGCTCGTAGTCAAACCCCAGCATTAGCGGCATCAATTTCAATTTCACTCCCATGAGCACGGCTGATACTAAATCTCTCAAGCGTGCATACGATGTACTGAAACGCCACTGGAAGTGTCCCCGGCGTCTAATCCGATGGATGGCAGTGACAACATTGCACAATGGAACACCGGTGGTCACATGATCAGATCAGACAACGATCTGTTTGTCGCCAACATAAACGAATCCGTTGAAATATGCGCATTTGTTATTTGGATTCCGGATCATGAAAACAACCTAACGCACCAATCATAAAATGTACTAATACGTTCTATGGGAGACTGCGCTCACGAAAGTAAGATTAAATTTGAAAATGGAAAAAAGTTACGTATAAGGAAAAGGTTATGAGTGAATCGAATGAAAACCTAACATGTATCAGAGAAACTCGAGCACAAGATATAGTTAAAAATACAGTATTTATTATAACACATAATGAGGAAACAACCAATCAGCGTAGAGAATATTATTAATTACATATACGACGTTTCCTAAGGTGTGTGAATTGTGCCAATCCATATTTGGCCAGGGTGGTAGACTATAACCTTAAAACACTGTCACTATGAGTGAAGTCCGGTGTTTACCAGCGGGACAATAAGCAGAAGAGCTGAAAAAAAGGTACCTTTTGCTTCTGAAGGCATAACTCAACAGTAAAAAGGCGAAGGTTGATGACAGAGTCCTTATGGATGATATGTCTATTTCACACAAGATAGTGGCGACTCCTCAGAGGCTGTAATACCAATTACCAAATTCAGTAGACCTTAAAAATTGCATATGCATATCATTAAGAGTTGATGTACATGTTGGTACATACAAATTACTCGAAATAAACCCGAGTCAACGAGTGTTGGTAACGCATAGTTGACGCCTCGATGAATATTAAAAATGTTTTCGAGCAGTTCTACCGGTGTTGTGCCTACTTGCTGGCACACTCATAAAACGTTCCATGGATTAGTAAACATTTGAATATGCTAATTACGAAAGTTTATTACACGATCGATAAGGTACGCACGCGTTACGGCCCGGTGAGATTTTAATTTTCTCCACTCACTGTTCATACACAATTCATTGTTTGCAGTCGAATTGTACCTTTTCGTGTTCTTGCTTCCGTGCCTTTTGAATGACGTCACAAAAATGTCGACCACTTGCGATTTTTACTTGCGGAAGATCCCAGTGTCTTGCTTTTAATGGTCTGGCGTTTAAAATGAGATTATTAAAAACTGAAATTTTCACTTGATTGGATATTATTAATAACCAAATCAGCGAAGATAAGCCTAACTTCGCCCAGTCATTTTGATTCGGCAGAATAATACGAGCGGGGGGCGAACAAAATCAAATTGTCACAGTTGATAAACGAGCACGAAATATCTTGAAGGGCTAAAAAGTATCCGAGGGAGCGGGTAAACGAAATGTCGAGAATATCAATATAACCGGTATCGCAACAGATTTTCGCGACCGTAACAAGGGCGGATCGCTGACAAAACAAATTTACATAAATCCATGGAATCCGTAAAAATGACGGGCGACAGTCGAGCCGATAAGCTTGGATATCATTAGCCGCCGGGGACATACTTTGCCGATCACTCACTTGTTAGGCCTCCCGGGGTCATCTCCCGGAAAAAGATCCCAAATATCAATCTTCCCCGAGCCCCATTGTACTTACTTACGTACGATTCTAAATTGAAACGCCCCAGGGACCGAGCGACGATTGGTATCGATGTGCGACTGAATAAAATGAATTGTGATCGACGGCATAAAGAAAACCGACCGCCGCCATTTCTTTTCCGTTCCTCGTTCTGTTTCATTCCGTTTTTAGATTACATCGGCGGATCGGA
The DNA here is from genome assembly GCA_018245935.1 of Agara belti belti. Taxonomy (NCBI): domain Eukaryota; kingdom Metazoa; phylum Arthropoda; class Insecta; order Lepidoptera; family Hesperiidae; genus Agara; species Agara belti. The sequence continues at coordinate 11,845 of DWEM01002349.1, forward strand.
AAAAAAAAAAAAGTTACGACGATTTCGAAGTGGCCGTTCTGTTAGTTTCATTTTTAACCGACTTCGAAAAAAGTAGGAGGTTCTCAATTCGTTTGTATTTTTTTTTTTTTAATTCCAATGCGGGGCGGCGATGCAATGACACCGCGGGGTAGTTTCAGGTCACTTTACATGAGCTTTACGAAACGTAAGACCTCCGCCGTAATCTATCTCTTAGTACAGGGGACACAATCAAGCAAAACTTCAGATAGGAATACTCACTTATCTTCGGTATTTGAAAGTTAATGTTTATTGACAGACAAATTTGACTCATTTTGAGTATATTTATTAAATAACAATAACATAAATGTCCATAGGCGACGGTGCCCATTTAACATC
>DWEM01002350.1:0-12218 GCA_018245935.1 Agara belti belti
TTAACTTTTGATTGAACGGCAATTACCCTTTCTTCGCTTACAAACGTCTGAGTAATGTTTCTTTGCTGGCGATAAGTATTCCGTTGCGATATTAAACTTTATATTACATATAATATTAATGAATTAAGCGGCAGCCTGGTACAATTGGGAATATTCCAGTTTAAACAATGTTAAGGGCCTACATCCCTCCGACGAATTTAGATGGACGTGGGTAATTAAATAACGAGGTCCGGGAATCCCTGAAACGTCGCGAATATTTTATGTAAATTCACGTACAGAGTCTATAAGTCTGTTTCGTTATATACTTAGAAATAGACACCGGGAAATAAACAATGCATTAGTCGGAGCCGTCACACAATTAAAAGATAACTGTATTGATGTATGTACATCAATTGTATTGGGTAGTAAAAAAGTAAACAAATAAATAAATAGGGTACGTACATAGTATTGGTTTTCAATTTTACTTTTTTCTGCTTAAACTGTAAACCCTCATTGTGAAAACAAAGCGATCAATCAGCCCGAAGAGACACGCTATCCATCACAGCACACAACTGCCCGCATTCCTGGAGCTGAACGTGCGACTTCCGGCGGACAATAAACATGATTCACTGGCAACCCGTGGGCCACCTAAATCAAGTTAATTGTCATTTTTAGAAGATATTTCTTTAAATATATTACAGAAACGGTTATCAATGCCTGCGATTGACCAGGGCGACTTGTGTTTGAAGTAAATTAGGCATTTGTTGCAATTTACCATTTAATTGTCCTTTGCCATTTATACCGCATACGTGACGTAAATACGAATAAGAAACCACAAGCACATTTAGAATAAAACATATCCGTGGTCTCATGTAATCCTTATATAATAACGTAATCGTTTCATTCATTCATTTATTCTTACTAGAAATTTTCCTGGCGCAAAAGCAATTTGATTCAAGAAAAATCATGATAAATATTTGAACCTTCATAAAGATAAGGATTTGATTGGAAAAGGAGATTCTAAGGTAAATTGAATTTCGGTTAGCCAACCTCATCACGTCTAGAACCGCAAGGCAAATATTTTTGACCCGCATTTCAAATACTAAGCAGGCGAAAGGTATTTACCTACGTTGTGTAATGTATAAAAAGTAAAATAAACAGTAAGATGTAAAAGGAAACACGGCTGAGTGTGATGGGAGCTGAAGGTTTCGAAATAGATCTGAGGATAGCTGGAAGGCAATGATTTGCCTCAATGGAATTACACGGGGATAGCAAACACCTAACGTAGCATTTTCCTGGGAGTCAATATTTGTTGCTTCCGCAGCTATATAAACCGCCAATGTTGTGTAAGTTTCGCCTATACACACATACAAATGTATATTACGTATAGCTAACTCTAGTTTGCCATTGGTAAGGAATATGAGTTCGGTATATCATTCTAATGCAATAAAAAGCTATATAAGACGTCTCCATTGTAATAGCTAATATATATTTCTTAGAAAAACCTAGCATGCTATTATGAATGATATAGTGTAATGTTAATAAAACCTGCGAACCTCCCGTAGCGCAGTTCAAGACATTTTTGATTTATGATTAATTTTTTTAAGGTGTGCATGGTGTGTGTTTGCGTATGTATAAAAATATACTTCTAATTACTATGTATGTTACCTACAGGGTATATTAGAAGGACACAATATTTAAGAATATACGAACCAATAGATTTAAATATCCATTTTAGTTCGGAGTGTGAAAACTCTCTTTATATTCAGCCGGTTTTTGTAGTAAATCGCTTCGTATCGTAGTATCCGCTTCGCTTAATATACCTGGAGAGAAAAGTTGAAATTGACCTACATCGAAATTCCATTTAGATGTACTTTGGCGGTCAGAGTTCTATACTACAAACCTGCAAACCAACTCTATTACTCATGAAATACATACATACTATAATATAAGTAGAATAAGATAGCTATGATGCAAAATGAATTCTGTTTCCATTTTGAATTATTGTTATTACAAACTTTATGCGTGTATTAAGATACTAAATAAATCATTACATATTAATTTGAGTAAATGTACAAATAGTACCGAAGGTATAAAACCAAATCATCAACTCAAGAACATACTTTTAAGGACGGGTAAAGATTTATTAAGTGGAACTATACACCAAAAAAGCAGCGAATAGGCCGTTGCCGCCTACCGATATCAGTAACTGACCTCGATCAGAACTCAAGAAATACGACTGTTAGTCCCTATTAGTTTAGATAGTAATAGATGTTATAAGACTGCAGAAATAGGACTATAAGTAAGATTAGTTCAGGTAGTATACATTAGTATTGATATCTAAATGTCCTACTCAAATTTTATCACACACTCCTCTTGAAGGCTGAAGTCACAAACCACTTAACTCCGTAATGGTTTCTCTCATGTGGTGCGTCAAAAATAGGTTAAAAGTTCTGAAAGGCTGGTATAGAGCTGGCAATTATACCAGTATTACACAGATGAATGCAATTATGTACTTACTATAACTGGCCCGTTTGCCTCTTTGTAAGCCCCTGCAATAAAAAAGACTACCGTTCATGGAGGCCAACTGGTAATAAAACTATAATGACTTTATATACCAATAATTGTTACAGCAACGATGAGTATCTCACCGGCCTCACGTGGTGTAAAACACAACATAACGCCAACATATCGTCAAATTATAGCATGTTCTTAGTGTATGCGATTTAATTTGAAAACTATGAACTTCTTTAGATACACCGCACATCCACCTCCAAAACACTAGCATAGGTACAGTTTCATCAACCACTGTTTGTTAATGCCTGCAATGTGGTAAAATGTTTAAATTCACAATCGCGTTAAACCGCACGCAACCTGTATACGAACCGGCTTCAGGCTTCCTTATCCGAGCTAGTCGATGCCGTTCTCTGACTTTTTGAATAGGTCATTAGTAAACTCAGTCGATACCAAAATTGACTGAGATTTGTAAAAGATAAATTGAACCTAATGAGACTGAAATAAAGAATTTTATCTTTATTTAAGTTGTTATATCACTAAGACAAGAACAGAGTGAAAGACTTACGAGCTTCTGCGTAATTAAAGGCCAGGCTTCCCTCATGAGGCCGTTCGTTCGAATTACAAGCAAACCAATTTGCGACTATCTCAAATTATATAATAAAACAGGAGCACGTAGCTGGGTACATTATTTGAGTTGGATGAATTGAGTTTGCCGGTCCAAATCATTGAATATTTTGTAGAGACAAATAAATAGATATTGCTTATAAAATGAAATTGAATTGAAAGAATACATAGGTAATGTTGCTAATCACTTAATATATTACTAGCGGTGCGTCTCGGCTTTGCGTTGTTGGCGCAGTTATGTATCTTAAGAAGACATTGAATACAAATGCCTGTAGACCTGACCGATGTAACTGAGCCCGTATGCTGCCGCGGATCTTTTTTGAGAACTGTTCCAAGAGATAAATTAGCTTTAGATTGTTCTCGTGTGACTGTAACTATAGTTATTGACGCAATTCACACCATGAAACCTCCTGAGGCGTGACTTTTTCGGATACTTGTCTTAATTTGTCTTTGTCTATTCGGTATGATGATTAGCAGCGATCCCTTGTGCGTTAGACTGATGGGTATTTTTGTGTACGCATTGAAATAATTATAAATTATAATGTTGCTTTGTAGGACACATTTTGAAAAGTGCATGCAGGTGTTCCACGTTATCGTCGGACGACGAGGCCCCGGTAGGCTACCATCCATACCAAGTTGATATTCCTTTGGCTGAAACAAAGCGTTTTTCTTTGTTATTTCTAATCAAAACTGCCAAGCAATGGAACAGTCTGCCAGCGTTAGTGTTCAAAAAAAAGCTTAAGAGTCAGTGAAGGAGACACAAAGTGGAAAATGATATTACCAATTCCTTTACCTGAAGATCTTGGTCTCAAAGGATTCGTAATTAAAATACCAATAGCACCACTCAGCCAAACATAAGTGCTCGGCAACGCTTAAACTTTGATATTGTTTTCGATTCACAGACAATGCTGGGACAGCTTTGTTTATTTTCGGTTGTTATCTGTTGTTTATGTAACGATTTAATATCCAAAGGATCGGAGATTAAGGCTAAAGATAAATAAATACTTCAACTAAACGCTACTACAGACTAAACTAAACAAATGTCTACACGATTTCATTGTACGTAATGAGATTAGCGGAATATTCTTCGAATGTGGACCTTTAAAGGTATTACTGCCAGTAGTCGTAATTCTTTTAGGAGAAGATTTACCAACTATCTATGTATAGCTCTAAATGTGTAAATCAGAAGTTACTAAACAGCGATTTTAAAATTGTATCGCTAAAACTGCAATGACCAAGGCCGTTTATTGAAATAACACGTAGGTAACACCTTTATTATAATTATTGTCGATAATAAGTCAGCCAGCATTATGACTATTGTCCACTTGCGTGACCCCGAGTAGAAACTACTTCTAATTTTTTTTTGAAATGTTAGTAGTTTTAAGGTCTACCTTAGTGGCTGTACAGCATGACTGGTTTTTCGTAGCGAATAATTGGCTGAATTAAGTGAATGAATGAAATTGATACTAATAATAAAATTTTCGGACAATATCACACAATTATTTGATCTTCTGATCTCAAATTATATAATGCCTGTGCTGTTGTAGCCAGACAACTAATAAACTACATGTATAAATCTGTAAATACATACATACGTTAATAATAATTTTATACGCAGGCACACAACAAATAATTGTCCTGGGCGTAATCTATAACCATTAGACCAACGGGTCAGTGAAACACTTATAATATCTGATTATACGATAACATGTAACAAATACCATTTATATCTTATCGAAAAGTGATTATCAAAATACAGTGTGGCTTTTGTTGTAGAGAACATCATTATATTCGTAGGCGAATGTAATCCAAGAACTGTCAATAAAATCTATATATAACAGTACTGTTGTAGAAACAATCTTTTCGTAACAATGTAATATAATATTTAAATATCGATTTATTTGATTGATGTGAATATTTTAATTTTACATTGATCAGAAATGTTACCCAAATCCAATAATTAGAAATGCATCATAAATGGTTCTATTGATAGCAAATTAATTGAAATTGCACATAGAATATCAGCAGGAAAACCCCATTTCTATATGTCAATGTAAACTACACTATTCTAAACTATTCTGGGTATGCTTGACTTAATTAAGCCAAACAATTTCAATAATAACATTGATTCATTTATGTAAATGCTGACAATTATATTACTTGTCAGCATTGGTACCTATGGTGTCAGGTACCTATTGGTAGACGCACCTATTTTTAAAGCTCAAAAGTATTAGTAGACTTGTTAAATATAATAAACGAGGACCTAGAGACATTCAACATGAATATAAAGCTGTTGAAAAACAGTCTCCGAATCCATAAATCTTTATTACAATACATTATGTTCAAGTATAAATAGTATTCGATTCGCGTCAGGAATTTCTTTTACGAGCGAGACGGAGTAACGGAATTTTAATGCCATGTCAGAATCTTCACTCGAAATATTGAGAGCTGCAATAAAATACCTTAAAATAATGCGCTTTGCATTCTGGCACTGCGTTTAGCTCATTGTTACTGAAATGAATGAAGTGCCTCAGTAAGACAGCTGCGTTATTTAGTCTAACACAAGTTTGTTTAATAGGATAATCGAAAACTAATTTCGTTCCTTTTAGTGAAATATAACTTTTTTAACGTTACTTAGATATAACTGCACTAGTTTATTGCATTATATTTTGTTTATTTCAGTCCCATAGCTTTTGCTTTCCATTTTCAGTATGTTGACATTTGAGAAGATAATCACAGACGACAATGAGGTAGAGAAATTTTATGTCTGTAAGAAAATGTGCAACGATTTTGTTGAGTACCTATCTATTAAATTTAAGCTAGGGTGTTTTATGTTATTACGCATGGGCGAATTCGGTAAATTCAATTTCTCAGCGATCTCACGACCGTCATACGGCTGTTTTTATCAATCAGAGCCTCTCTTTTGCTTACATCAGCTTGAACTAGCCTTCCAGAAGTAGATCAACATCAAATACGGTGCAATAAAAATTCTTTCTTAAACAGAAAGCAAAAATCTTTACCTTGCCTTATCAATTTAAAGTAAAATAAACTAAAAATATTGATTTCGACCTATTACTAAATCTGATAAGAAGAGAAAAGCTATTGCACAGGATCAAACAAAATGTCTTATAAACAAGATTGTATCAGCTATTAAGACACAACGATAATGCGACTTAAGTGTTAAATTGGCTTTAAAAAATTCCAATAGCTACTCCTTTACCTAGATCACTTCGGCTGATATCGTTAAGTTGAACAAGGTTGTTGAGTATAAAACTTTAAAAGAGCATTGTGAAACTTATATAGACTGTGCGTAAAGGAATCTTTATTAAGCATCGTTTCTGTTCAAATTACGAAACGTCGCACGGTCTGCAGCTATCGGTGCTAACAAGGCTCAATCGCAATGATAAGGGTAAAAGAAAGTGTCAAACGTCTTATATCGACGTCGAATACAATAAAAGCTTAGGAAATTCGTATCATGTAACAACCCTCGTTAACAGTATGATGAATGGTGTTCAGTGTTCATACTTTCTCAGTTCGCGGATGCCGTGTTACTATGTCTAAATTGACCAAGAACACAGTATTTTCATAGTCCCTGTTATTTATATTAAGAGCACGATACTTTGACAAAGAACAGTAATATTTTTATCTTATGATGATGTTCTGTATATAAACTGTCAAGATAAGATATAGAATCGTTAAGTTAGCGATAAGACCGCTGATTGTCAGTACCTTTGTTCCTGTATTTCTTTTACTTATTACATATGTTCCACTTATGTGATGTACATTAATGCATTGCATTAGAAGATTATATTTCTAGCGAAACCTTGCGCGGCTCACTGCTCATTGGACCGGACAAATCCACCGACGCCAGATGCCAGGGTCTGAGCCCCGAAGAAGGTGCCCTTTACGTTTCTCGCCTCTACGGTCGCGCATTCTGTTCTTATTAACTACAGTTATTACAGTCGTTTATGGGAAGTAGTACTTTTTTACGTAATTTTAATTGGTATGAGATTTTTTAAATTAGCATATATCTTTTCTTGCAGTTAATGCAACTTCTGTAATTAATTTTGCTTCTAATTGATTCAGCGGTTCACCCGTAAAAACCTAACAGGTGAACAGAAAGTTCTTTCGTATTTATAGTATTGGTACATGTTTAAATTTTGTAAACACTTCGATAAACATAGTTATCAAAGTTGATATTAACCATTGTGCCTAAAGGACGACCGAACATAATACGTCAGTAACATCAGAAGGAAAGAGAGAATCTTTTATGAGGGGTGTAAACATTTTTTATTTCTTACATATATCTTTGAAGAAGACAAGTGACACAAGGAAAAAAGACATAAAAGCTACAAGTAGGTATCATGTCCGTAATGTGACCCGACACCCATACACAAAAATTGACGAGGACTTTACGTGAGCCAAGGTCACAATCTTGTGAATAAGTCCAATGACATAATAAAACCTAATATGCTCCAAGTCCTTTGTGACCGAGTGATAAGATCCGTAACAACTAGTAAACTTTGTTAGCAACTATTTATGAGGTGTAAGAAAAAATATCTTGTTTTAAATATTATAACAAACGAAACTCACTTGGCTATAATTACACTTTATTTATTTTATTTATTTATTCTTTATTAGACCAAAAATATTTGTGGTGCAAAAGGTGGGGTTACTGCTAATTAGCATTTTCTACCAGCCAACCTCAGGGTTTACTTCTTCAAATTATATTATTACCTACTTATAACTACTTACAATAATTTCGTCCTTAGAAAGATACGGATCTTAGAAGCCATAAAGATGTATAAAGTAAAAGTGACTTTAAAGTCCACACGATTTCTAACAAAGATACTGGATGAGTTTATAGGTCTGAATGGCCCTACAATCATCTAAACGCCAATCATCTTGTTCCCGTCAAATCGTTATTGTGGCAGTACAATATAAACATAGTGTTTTGAACTTGACATCGGCTAATACCCAATCGATAGTGAAAGCCAAGGTCGAAGCCTCAAATTTATTCGTAATTCTTTACCGGCCTTCCCATATCAGCCAAGGTGAGGCCCCAAGCGGATATAATAGCAACATACACGCAACCCTCACATTTGCCGCACATACTGTCTCTGATCTACGGGTTTATCAGCCTTTCTAGAATGGTATTGTGTTACTTTTAATTGAGGGTAGAGTTTCCTGAATTCTTTTATATTAAAGCTTATATACAAACACTAAGTCGCCAAATATGATCGCTACCATTTTTCAAAGTGAACTACGCATTACCTTTTACGGCAAAGAAGAAATAAGTTTGAACCGCACCAACTGCACAGCAGAAACAACTGAAATCAATACTAACTACATTCGTACTAACATATACTAGGTAGACTAATGTTACTAATATTATTTCCGCAGTCCGGTTCCCAACCTTACCAATTACAATACTACAGACGACTATGGGCGTGAGTTGCAACTTGACTTCTGCCTGCCGGTTCTCTACTCTCTTTACATAAAAAAAGCTTTATATTTACAATTAGATCATAAGAGGTTCGCAGCGTCGACATGTTGATATAAATATATAAATATACATAGCTAACGAAATATTACTTAACCTACATACTTATAATGTTTTTTCATTTAAACTAGCTAGTTAGAATTAGAATACCTAAACCCCAATTCATTTTATTTTACTATCTTTTAAGGATATATGTAAACTACAATTTCATTCTGGTTACTACATATAACGACTGGCACTGCCATCTGTTAAGTTTAGAGCGAAGCTTAATACTGTATTTCTACATTGAAGGTAATATGTACGTTGTACGTCATCGCTCGTAAGCGGTAATGCCTTATAAATGTATTTGTTTATAAAAATTACGGAATAATATAATAAATAAATATTAATTACTATATATTCGATTTAAAGCAGGTTTTCATAAATACTTATTTATAGGAAAGTTTTAACATGAATAAGCGTGTACCACGTCCTAATTTAAAAATTAGAGCTAAGACACCAATTATATTACTTTCGGTTTTGATTTTTTTAACAAAAGGGTGTTTTGCATATCATTTTTGTTAGTATCTTAGGGCTTATACTTTTAAAATAACAAAGTTTTATACAAATTTCGTTAATTAACGCTTTTCGTATATTTTTTTGGTAAACAGTGGTAAAAAATGGTTAATTTACCTAATTTTTACAATTAAAAATATTATCTAACACTTTCAATCACCAAACGTTCGCTTATAAATATTTAGGTGTATTTCTACTTTAATAATAGTCAAGAGTCAATATAAAAGAATTCGTATTCGAGTTTAGAAACTCATAACGTTCGGAGCGTAAAGTTTAAATTCACACAGCATTTCAGTATTGGATCTGTTTATAAATAGATCTCTAAGTTGATGGCTACGATTGTTCAAAGCCTTTTCAACGAACTCAAGAACTTCGTTAAAATCGAAATATATTAAAAGTGAAGTTAGAAGTCAAATATGCAAACTGTCTCTCAAACGTTCAGTAGGTATATACCAAGCTCATTATTACATTTTCTGAAAGTCAAAGCATTGCAATGACATAATCGTCGTCTATTAATCGCTCCAATGGGTTGTACCGAAATTCTGTAGCAGAGACCTTAATGACGTGATACAATATAACCTGGCTTAGGTACGCCTGCCAGGTTATATTGTGATTTTAGTTAGATTATGATCTTTCTTCAATCGTTATTTTTATCTTATGTCAGCCAAGGGTAGGCGTGATGGAGGTGACATTTGAAGGTGTTGTTTATTCTGCTTACTTGCATAATATATTTTTGGAAAATAACTTTCCTAAGGTTAGTGATTGATCAGTTTCATGAAGTTTATTTCATATTAACATATAAAAAACGCAATTGGTAACAAAATTATCAGTCATATTAAATTATCATACATTTATTATCAGTCATAATGATTTAATATGTTACATATTAAGGTTTTACTTATGTATGTGTCCCATGTATTGCTCCTGGAGGATATTTTGTCAACTGCGCTGTACATCGATCATTTCTATATTGTTAGGTTGTCGAACCTCGTTTAAGGTTTCCGATAGCCATCTTATTATATTGAAAAGCTGTCTTCTACTTTTCCCTTCATCCGAAATTTCCGTATTATGTAACATATACCTACGTAGTTATTTAAAGAACATGTTCCCATTGGGTTTGACATTTCGTTGAATAATATTTTTATTTTATTGGTTAACAAAATAGGTACATAAATTTAACTGTTCATATTAAGACATTCCTGCATTTCACATAAAAAGATTAACGGCATTTAGAAAACGCCAAAGAATTGACGGTGGTTATTAAGGTTTTAATCATAAATTTAGCAATGCAATAATATTAAAATGGTTGTGATATTGAAATAATAATACCTATATCAAAAAACAAAGTTCTCATTTCCTTGAGTTTACAGAATTTAAAAACAAACATTTTCAAGGTAAAATGGCAATAAGTATTCGTCATGTTTTAATGAAAGAGTTATTTTTAACTTTACTCATTAGTTAGTTAAAATCAAGTTTTTCTCGTTACAAGCTATTTTCACTCGTGACAAACAAATTATATAACTATGTATTTTGATGATAAATGTTATTATTGGATTATGCTCATATAACGGGCACCAACGTGAGCGTAAGCTTCTGGTTGTAATACTGCTAGTTTGCATCGTATTTTCGCTTCCTACTTGTCATTTTCGACTATTAGGAAATCCCTATAGATTAAACTATTGAACAAAATAATGCCCAACTAGTAATGCCGTATATTTGCATCATGGCAGAGAAGTTTTGCTTCGGCTGCCAGTCATTATACCAAACTCTGCCCGGCTGACTTCCAACAGACAGTTTCGTAATGAGTTCCAAAACTAAACCCAATGTATCAAAGCCTCACTTGGAATTTTCACTTGTAAATTTTGTAGCCAAAGGAAACTCCTTACAGTAACTAAAAGTTTATTGATTATTTAAATAATATTAGCGTATTGTATCATCATCTATTATCTTTGTTGTGCTTCTAATTAAAAAAAAAACTTTTGAAGATTTTATAGCGAAACTATACAAACGCAATTCAACGCCGCATTTCTGCTAACACAGGCTTCTTTTCGCATACATAAAAGGGCTTTATGCCTCTTTTACACTGCCGTAAAGAATAATGACTATAGGAGTGCAGAAACTAGTTTTGCTTCATGGATCTTTTCGTGAAGGTTATATAATAAATGCGGCCCTTAAATAAGACCTTTTCTCATGTCCCTTACACATATATATGCTAATTATCTTTTTCTGATTACGTGTTATGTAAATATAAAAATATAAAAATGAAACAATCTATATTTATAATCATATGTAGACTTTTTAAAGATATCACTTAACTAAGATATATGCAGTTATACCGGTATTTTGTCACAGAGATTTTGGATAGCAATAACTTTACCAATATTTTCGCAGCAACCCCAAAGTCATTAGTAAGCGTCTGCTTGCGACGCACCCTGTCCCTATAGACATTTGAAATGAAGATAATAATAAAAGTTTGTCTGCAACTTCACAGTGATCACTAAGATATTATGTATATAATGAAGTAAGTATTAAAAATCTGAAGCTGTAAAAACCATGGTATAACACATAATTCTATTGTTAGCAAAATGATAAAGAAATTAAAAGAAAGTCTGAAACAATACTGTTAATTCGGTCCCTCGATAAAATAACGTAGAATAGCACTAAGCGGATGACAGCATTAAGATTTGCTTCACTGCCTGGAAAGTACTTCATTGTCCCTAATTAATCCTTTTGAGATTACTCGGAGATTACTCGGACGACGTATTGTCTTAGAGAGCAGCATCCCACCTTTGTTTGTGAAATTTGGCAAGTGTCATTCGAATAACATCTTATTTTCATTAAGTTAACAAGGCGAATATTGTTTTGTTTTTATTTTTTGCAGGATGTATATGTACAGTATTTGTCAATGTAACAATAGTAGGTATATATTTACGTAATCTTATTGTACAAAAATTATCTATCTATCGGAGGTCTGTGATGTTTTTTGAAAATGATTTATTATAATATTCCTAAAATTGATATTGAATTACATACAGAAGAC
>DWEM01002351.1:0-12217 GCA_018245935.1 Agara belti belti
CACCCTTCAAACCGAAACACAAATTGTAAAAACAATTGTTTCACGGCAGAAATAGGCGTGGCGGTGGTACTTCCCCGTATCCATAAGCTGAATAATAATCCTAAGTCCTGCATCTGCATTTATAAACGTTATAACGTCAATAACATCACAGATAATCCCAATGAACATTACAGTTAAATACGATTTACACAATTCGTTTTAATGACCATCCAAACTAAACCTTAAAATAATACTTTTGTCTATTTCAATTACATCTGTTTACAAATCGCTACTTACATTTTTCAAAGATTTCGATTTAAATTATTTCGTCACTTTGTTTTGCTAATGGAACGCAAAGGGCCAAACGATAGGTTGAAAGCATCCCAAATAACATAAACAAAGTATCAATATGTTATCCTGTCCGATCCTTCCTAACTCTGCGCAGGTAACCATTTCAACGATAACCAAATACAATAACCGGCGATTATCTTTGCTAATCTCCTCCGTTCGAATGACAACTCTATCGCATTGAAATAGAGCACTAATTCGTGTTCGAAGACCCGATACCGGGGTCGCACGGTCAACGAAATGTTTCTAATAATTAGTTATCATCGATCATCGGAGCTCGGCTACATTAATAAAGATATTATGTACCTTTACCGCTCAATTAATAACTCGATATCGACTCTGGGCGATTAAAAATAAAGTCGATTACAGGTCGGCGGTATCGGTTCAGGCGGTGAGATGAAAGCTATCGGCGTCTTGAACGGCAAAACCAATCGTGTGACAGCGACACGGGCGATGGTACCCGACGGTGGGACAAATTGGACAAAAAAAATCAAAATGTTTAGTCATTTCTTTGTTGCCGTATTATGCAAAATGGTACCGACGCCAGTTGACGAAAATTGATACACAGAACCGACTTCTAAATTTAGACTTTTTATGTTCTCTATGAGGTGTAAACAAAACTATTGTACAACTATTGCGTTTCTAAAGACAATTCATAAATAGATACTCTTACTTGCGCTGGCTTCTATATTAAATAATTACATATGTAATGAATTGTCCGATCCTTACTAAACTTGTTAAAAATACATGTACTAAATATTTTCCTTCTAAAATATAAGTTAATTTTCAGAAATTTGAGTACCAATTTGGTGTAATGGTCCATGCCTTCCTTAGGCCTATTACTTGTATTTTGGATTATAAGTACTTATGCGTGGCTACGAACTTATGGCAAGCGAGGTGCCCAATATGAATGCAGATGGTTATTTATTTATTACATATCCGAGATTTACTAATAATTTGTAATGTCGAGAGAAATTAAAATGATACTTAATTAAATACGTTCCAAGTACTCAACGCGTTATTTAAATAATTATTATTCCCATAATTACGTAGTGTACTGACCAGTTTTATTTATATCGTTAACGAGCTCCGTGTATTCATATTCAGTTGACGCGGAAATCCGTGGGCAGAGGTGTTCGTATACAATACATTAAGATGTTTGATTTATTATGCCGCAGCCGACTAAATATACATATGTATTAGCAATAAATTTCAAAGTCCGCGACAATATTTGAAGCGTACATCGTAATGTATGAAGTACATAATATTTAAAATGTCCCAATCAAATGTACACTTGCGAGACAATAGACGGCTACAACTGACGCCAACGTTCCTACGATCGGTGATTGCGAATGATGGCTAAACGGGGCTGCTTAATGTAAGTTAAACAGTGGGCATATTATAACTGGTGCGGGCTAACGACGGGACCCGTTGACGGCCCTGATCGATCGTAGAGCTCCTACGGGATTAGTTTTTGCAGGGGCACGCCGCTTACCCGGTTTCATGTTCATACATTAAGTTGAGAGAGTTGAGTGTATTTACTGCATTAAACTGTTTACCGATTTTATTTATTTTCTGTTCTTTTCCTTTAAGAAGCTGATTTAATAATCTCGTTAACACGCAAATACCGTTTTTATTTCAGTAACGAATGTTCATAATATAAAGCGGGAATCATTCTAGTACTGCTTTCGGCAGGAAAAACAAGCTGTAACTGAGCCAACGAGAGTCGAAACTAATAAAACACATTAACGTTCATTTATTAAGAAATAGTCAATACATACATATTTACTTCCCAAGCTAGTTTATAATCCACTATCGCCGACATGAAGATAACGAAAATGCTTCTCAAATGTGATTTGATTTCTGTCGTCAACATAATAATTACGGAGTTTTTAACGAATAGAAAGCGACATTACATTTTCTTCGCATGTTAAGTGAGGTAAACGAGTATTTGTCTATATTACGAGCCGAATAGTTCGTAAATTAAGATATTTATATGCAAATGGTATCAGTAGGTTGCCGGCCCCTGCCGCGGCTAGCCTCAAAGAGCTTGATCCGTCAGCATTTTGACATCTTTTGATGATTACCGACAAATAATAACAAAATCATTAAATGTGCATCCGTTGTTACAATAAGAGCACAATGGTTTCGTTAAGCGACGGCCGCGCGGGGCGGCGAGGGGGGGGGGGGTTTGTCATTGATCTTGTTTTTGTTTGTTTTAACATTTGTGTGTAGATTTTTATACGACTAGCATTTGGGACTCGTGTATGGCAAATATAGTCCGTAATTGGCCAGATCTAGGACACACCAGGTCGAGGTGTATCTTACTGAAATAATCCGGATACGAACATGACTTTACAATGGAGTAATACTTCTCATATATTATCATTATATACAGCATGTTTCCGGTAATAGTCCAAGGCTTATTATAATAACTAGTCCAACCCTCACGTTTTCGTCATCTGTGCTGCATGGACGGATTCCTTTTGCAAGTTCTTGTCGAAATTTTTTATATAATTGGATAGTCGGATGTTTGGCCGCGACTAGAGTAATATTCGTAGATAACTTTAACTACGCTATTGCGTATATTCGTATAATAATAAAACGCATCCAATATCAAAATTGTTCATTAATTGTTTTTATGAGCAGCATATATCCACGTGTCCGTAGCGGCGTGCCCGGACTCGAACCGGTGAGTAGTAGGCGCCAGCTCACGGCGGCCGTAATTATAATTAACCATAATTATTATTTTATGCCAGTGACGCGGTGGGCCGGCCGCGGCCCGCACGCGCTTAAACGAGGTACGCCAGCAACATTTCACAAGCGAGGTGTCCGCCCCCAGCCGCCTCGACGCGGTGCCGAGGTGCGATAATCATAACGTAAACATTAACAATTGGCCAAACGTGCGTAAATGCCTAGCCACCGTGGCAGTTAAGCCGTTATTGGCAACGAGCACACGCAAGAAGGCTTCCGCTACGATTCCCATCATCGAGGACCCCTGAATTTTGAATTTAAATAGGTACTTGTTCTATGATAGAGATTCGTGTGCCTTACAGCACCCACAACGCAGGAACTCCTAATGTAGCATTCTATGTAATTCGTCATTTTTCAATCAAACATGAAAATAGCTGAAATGAAACATGAACATGAAACGCTATGAAAAATACAAATACGGTGATCTACTCTACACACCCTGTGCAACCTGAAGATTGACATGGATCGTCTAGCGACCGCTCATTGCGACATCGCTTCAACTCCTACATAAAACTTGTACATACTCGTATGTATGTTCAATGTGACGAAGGTCCAACCGTCATTTTGCGAGGTTTCGTCGCGTTATCTTTGTCGAATTAAATTTATTGTCATGGCTCTAACATAAATATTTCCGAGAGTCCCTTGGCTGCAAATTATATGTATATTATTATGATTGCGACGAACGCGGATGAAGCACGACAGATTTGTAAGGACAGAGATATTTGGCACTCGGTGCGCGCTGCCTACTCGGTGAGGGACCTGGCGTGATGGTATATTAACAAAAATAACTATATAATCTATGAACGCGCTTCGAGCCCTCGAAGTGGAAACGTCGATAGCATTAGCCCACGGCCGGACGAGTCGCGGTGAGCCCGGGACCCACACTCAATTTAACCTAATAATGAGACCATCTCGCTCCTTGTCCACTCGGCATTGTCTTGCTCAGAACACGTTAATTATACACTTCCACTAAATTATACGGGGCTGTCCTACCGGATATTTAATTTGATGGAGTCTCGTGAGACGACTAATAACACTAACGCGTATCGCAAATGCCTCGTTGCAAGTCGGGCAATGAGTGTCGTGAGCTTGCAAGAGCCTTCGCGCTTCGGACGGCACCTTCGAGATGCGGTCGTAGTCGTCGTTGAACCTCGTCGAATTATGTACAGTTTAAAAACCTCGTTAAAATTTAAAACATCGATGACCGCTTCGAAGAACGTGGGAGAGATGAAAGTAGTTCGTCAGGATGTAGCCGGCGCAATCGTTTTCGTATTTATGCGAAGTGTTGAATTTGAATATCGAAACAATATATAGTAAGTATCGTCATAAATATAGTAGCGTCATAATGGCATAGACAAGTACTAGTTTATGTAACCTTTCCAAATCTATAATTCGTTTATCTATGGTCACTTCTTTGTAATGGTCTCTGTGTATTGTGTAGTGAGAATAAACTGCGTGTCATACTGTGCAAAGCAAATATTGTTTTATTAATAACATTACGAAGTAATATTGGTTTCCGCCTACCCCGTTAGAGACCTGGCGTGACGGTATGTGTATGTGTGTGTGTGTGTGTGTGTAATATTGGTTTAATTTATTTTATAAGTTTGTTCCTCCATTACCTATTTACATAAATTTTACCTCAGAAACTAGCGTTATCTAATGCAGGGCCGGCAAGGTGTCCGTTTGATAGGTAACGTTCCAATGTCTGTCGGTACAGATGCACCGACATGATGGATTGCGACCGTCACGGTGTGCATTCGATGTGGAATCTAGATTAAAAACATTCGTATCCACGTTTAACATTAGATCCTCTACGCGATATTCAATATTGATAGGCTCTTGTCTCGAGCGAATCGCGTGTAAAATTGTCTCGTTCATTTTGCGGTGTCAGTTAAAAGATTGGAATGAATAGTTTAAAATATTGGTGGCGCACGAGAACACTTTTCAGTTTTGTCCACTAATGAAAATAGACAACGTAATGTCATCATCGACCCTTTCATTGTTCTTCTGTCGGAGCCAGATCACCTCGCACACATAACGATAAAGATAAGGCCACAGTCCCCGCCCGCCCGAGTGCAGAGCGGCAGACCTCACCGCGCTTCAGAGAACGTTATTGTAACTCTGAACTGAGTAGATTTCATTACAATATTTTCCTTCAATGTTGATACTAATACATGTATAATCTCACAATAAGAAGAAAACGGCAAATATCTTCAGTTTCTAAATATTGGGGATTAATACGTTTTCAAAAATAGTTACGTTAAAAAGATTAACGATGGGGTATACTGACGCCGCCTTCGGCCGCCGAAAGCGAGAACCGAACCTTATCTTTATTAGATCTCCACATTAACTCATAATAGTCACACCTAACTTAATTAACTCTGAACAACCGTCGAATAATTTGACGCAATGTGTGCAGCGGTAACGCTTTGGTTAACTTGATACGTAACGTTACGTTACCGGCAAAGTGTTGCAAATGTGTAATTTCAGATTATAAATGGATTATCTACAGAGCAATGTTACCAGAGAGTGCTACATAGCATGACTATTACTATGGCAGAGAACAGTAATTAAAAAATCAAAAGAAACATTCTAAATTATTATTAATAATATTAATACTTGGTGTTAATATTAATGCTTATTATTATTAACAAATACAACTTAGAAATTAATTACAATTTAATTTTTATATTTCGAATTTTGATAATCATTTTTTGATGGGTTTTGGCGATTTAGCTCAGAAATGAAACCTCTAACTTATTTATGCTCAAATTTTATTTTTCAATTAATTTCATAGACGCCTCTATTTTTCTTCATTTATTGTGCATTATAGGTATGTTACAGTTCATTGTGAGGATACAACAAACAGCTGATAAACGCGAGCAGGCAGGAAGAGTAAATTACTGTAGTAATATAAACGGTTGGCACTCAAACGGATAAAAAGATATTGAGCTTGCGGATTGTCGGGTGACGCGTGCCGCGCGCGCCCCTCCGCAAGCAGACGTCGGGAACATTGGGCAGACTAGTGGACATTTTATAGTTCAAACTGCAGACCCTTACTGGGAGAACTTGACGAAGAAAGGGATGATTCAACGTATTGGATACTCGAAATTTGAGGTTTGCGAGATGATAAAGAAAATCAAACAGGACGATTGGCTCTCGACTGACACGAAGACCAATGGATGTTAATACTAGGCGTGAGTCTTAAATTGAAATTAAATTCGTATTTCAGCTAATCTACACTAGTTGAGCATGGCGAACGATACTCCGGACATTCTCTAGTTGCGGAAAGATATAGCAATAACATCGAAACCGCAGTAACGAAATCAAATTCTAGAGCAAAGAGGAAATATATATAATTCGGTTTTAACGGTGTGGTAGACATACAGAACGTACACTAGAGAAGGTTAAAGTTACCCCTTAATATGGAATAATAACATATTGGGCCAACTCATGAGCAGATTCTGTTCCATACATATAACCAATCAACTACAAGGCATTTCTATAGATGATAACAATGTTGTCGTTGAAAATGTTGCGCAAGCCAGCGGCGTCCACGCGCAATTGTCACAGATTATTCAATCAAGAGCACTTTCTCCGCAGCAGCTGACCCCTTGGCCGCGAGCTGCTGAACTAATCGGCGCCGCTCATCTGCGTGTCATTCGTTCAAGATGTTCGGGGTGCAGCTCGAGGGATGCGATTTGTATTAAATGGTACCAAATTAGTATCACAAATAATTCTCAATCTTCCTCGTCTGCATTTTACAGTCTATCAATTGCAGATTTTATCTTACTATGATGTAAACCGCTGCAGTTGCATATTTATAGATATTAACGTATCATTTAGGCAAAACTTTGATAGAAATAAATGTGCAACATCGGGTACCTTCGATACTTGCGGCGTTAAATCTTAAAAAAACAGCAAAAATACAAAAAAGTTAATAAACAATAATGTTATGTGTATCTCGTCACACGGAAGTAGCTCGCGAAGCAATCTAGTGAAGGTAGTTTTTGTCTCATTAATACAAAGAACAAAATAAAAGGAAGAAAAGGCCTCCGAGAGTTACTCGCCGCATGTCAGATGAGATCACCTTCCGAACCGACAGTAGATCGAGACAAATTAACAATTCTGGATGTATTAACGTAGGCTCGTAGATCTATGTAGGGTCAACACTTTTGATTTTGATTCATTGAGTAGTTAATTATATCGTCCATTGTCCATATATGACTCAATATCCCTTTCCGAAGTCAAGACCTTTCTTGGAAACTTGATTGCCTGCATGTTGTTGTAAGGAAACGGTTTACTAGAGTAAGTTCTCCTAAACTTTTTATTGGGGGATTTGGTCTTTAGACACTCAGTATTATTATTAGCAGAAATATAAAATTTTGCTTGCGGATTTTTGCAATCATAGTGATACCTTGATCCTGTACTATTAACAAATGATATTTCGTCTACTTTCCGAGCAATTTTTTTTACATGTGTACTCCTGTCGTAATTACATTTCAAGTCTGTCGACGATTGAAGTCGTTCAGGATATGATGGTATATGTATAGGCGGTAAGTTATTTACCATTAAGTCACTGATTCCTTCGTTGTAAATAATTTTCCTCGGTTCGTCCTCATCATATTGGTAATCACAATATTTATTTCTTACCACCTTAGGGAAGGATCTTATCGACACAGATTTTGTGAGCTTACCGTATTCATCTTCTGTGTCTCTTACGGCCTCTTGGAAATCGTCTGCGATCCGACATTTCTTCTCTGTACTGCACTTATCCGCTATCGCATGCTCATAATATTTAACAGGTTCACATTTTGTCGATTTCTTTAGAATCGGTACTGGGCCATAATTTAAACAAACGTGAGAAACGGTCGTGGGACAAGGAGTCTCTCGGATACTTACATTAGAGGTTGATACAGAAGCGTTTGAGGTTTTTGAAGATGATACCACAAGTGTATAAGACCCACAGCAAGCGTCATTGAGCTTAGCAGTCATTGTTGAATTATCCGTGAATCTTATAATATTATCTCTGAATATACGACCACTATTTTCACTTAAATCATTTCGACCTCGACAACGTACGCCTCCACAATCCCGACATCTACAGGTAAAATGCAGATCTTTAACACGTTCTTTGTCGCGCGCGTGAATGTTATGCTTTGAATCTGATTCAGTAACTGGAGACCATCGCAGATTTTGCACTAATGAAGGATACGTCGGGATGACAGACGTATGAGGTCGTTCCCGTCCATGAACGGTATGAGTCATAACAGAATATACTGGATCGGTTTGTCTTTCGGGTCCATAGAAGTAAGAGCTAAATTCACCTTTGCGATGTTCCGATGGGTTGTTATTCAGTTGCCTCTTTACTTTCGCCCGGCATCTCTCGGCCGCGATGTGCTCAACATTGTCGGAGGTAAACAACACCGGTCTGCGTATTTTACGATCTTCGTGATCCTGAATTAATTTATCCCGTCTACATTTTCCATTTCGGCTCATGTTTTCATATTTTTGGGGCACAGGTGTAATTATGAATGTTGCACTTTAAAATTTCAGTGTCATCTTTCCGTCAGTTCTCTGACAAGTATGACAGAGTTACTTATCTCTTCTATGCGATACAACAAAGCGAAAACAACGCTCTCCGTATTCTTCGTGGGCGTCGTTTCAATAATGTTTATTAGAAGTCGGATCGTAAACAGCTGATGGAGCGGAAACACCTAGTTGATCGCGAACCACTTCAATTCATAACCTCGTGCCAACGGCGGATTGACTAACATATTTCTTACAAAGTTATTTTATACCGTTGGACCAACATCTTTTATTATATTTCTGGTTTATGTAGTGACTTAGTGGACTGCAAATAACATTTTGTTTAATATCAATCGCACCATTATATCATGATCCTTTGTGTTTGCTCTGTGACAATTTGGAGTGCTTACGGAGGAAGGATCTCGTCGGAGTGGTGAGGATGGAGTGACGAGGACCGTCAAGACGGCAGATGCGGACAATTGGCCGAGTCAAAGATCAGAGGAAGTGAGTTGTGAAGCTGAGTGCAGCTGGCCGGCGCGTGCGCACTGTTTACTCATTACGACGCTTACCATGTCTAATTGTTCGGTATTTGTCATTCTGTTCGACTACATCTGTAATTAACCGGTTGTTCGAACACGTGTCGACATATGTACCTCGAAATCTGAGACAAATAAATAGATTAAAAAATTAGCCCAAATATTGAATTTCAATTTCAAGATTAACAATCAAATAATCAATAGGTAAAATTTACACACTGTGTATAACTTTGGAGCTGACTCGCCGATCACACGAGGACAGCGAGTCTAGGGTTCACACTTTGACTAAGGATTCTGTATAGCTATTGTAAACTTTAAATCTATCTATTTAATATAATTACAGAAATGGTGCAACTGATGCCTATTATTAATAACCAGAAATATTTATTTCATGGCGCATCGCTGCGCTCTGTGGTACGACATTCTGGCGACAAAATAACCAACTCGTAAAACACAAATTAACGCGCGGTGGGCCGCAATTAAAATTACCACTCTATGGTCATAATTATGGCCCCATAAAGTATTTATCACCCATAAAAGCAGGGGAATGTGTCTATTTCAGATAGCGACTTGGTTCCGTATCAATTATACGAGACGTTACGTTACATGACACCTTTATTGAAACGTTTATCAGTCCTACGCTTTTGGTCCCGAACTGCTCGTAGCGTTGGACCAATACGTAGGTCGGTACCGTTCGGATTGTAGGTGACGGTGTCGTACGATATTTTCTCAAAATACACGTCAACCTGCTCGTTAAGTCTACTCGTGATACTACCGTTTGCAACTAGACTATGATAGTCAATTCGTCTGCGACATTAAGGATCATTATTTGAAAATACGCAGGTATGCCACCATCAATATACTTAACCTTTTTTGTATACATATATTTTCTAAAAAAGTGTCATCCACGTAATTTATCATATCTATTTATTAGTAATTTAATTAGCCTCAATAGGCATCACTACCGTTTAAATGTTATTTGGTTATTTAAGTAATTTTCGCTTAATCTAAGATATTCAGAATAAATACTATCTACGTAATAGTTTTTGCAAAAAATAGACAAAGGCAGGTACGCGCGTCAGGTATCTTTTTGATAGCGTCTCCGAAAAAGTATAAGAAATATTTTACGACATTTAAAAATACAATAAAATTTTACTAACAAAACGTTCCTTTGTAAATAAAAATATGAAACAGTGGGAAAGCTTTACGAATGTGAGTTGCCATTAAAAAATATTATGGCCGCAATCAATTCACGATGTCACCGTGGTTTTGGGCGAGTTTAATGTATGACGTTTACTGCGCTCCACGTCAAACACTGCGGCCTTTATGGGCGCTGGCGGCGACCTATTCAATTGTGGGATTTCGTAAACAAATACGGGCAAGTGGTTACTGCCATCCCGATCCGCAGTCGGTCCCGGTCGGTACAGTACGCAAACTCATCGGAGGCCTTAACGCCAGCTTCGGAACATCACACTAAAATGTATCTCTCTCACAATGAGAAGTTTCAAGACCGAGCTTTAAGGATTTAAACACCTTAGAGAATATATACTGGTAGGTCTCGAAGCTTCCACGGGTTCCACGCGTTCCAAGCGATGTTTCTCATCACAGTTAAAGTAAGTATTGTTTAACCTTAAAAGCTGAAAACTCCGGACAACAGTATTCGCCCTTTATAGCTGAAACATACGAGACAACATAATAGCATAGGTTGCTTTGAAAAATGAGTTATCAATACATCTTTATTTTGCTGGGATCCCACAGTGGCAGCGGCGAGGGCGGGACATAAAATATTTTACGAGTGTCTCCACCTGTTACGTTATTAAGGAGATAATGTTTAATTGCGTTTTATGTCATCTCGACCTTTTTACGAGACTGCTTATCTCAAAGTTTGTTTTAGGCGTAATATAGTAGTGTCGGTTATAGCCGAGCATCGTTACACTCGAATGCATATTTCAACCGCGGATGTCGATGGTCGGGGAGACGGACGAGTAACGTGCACGGTTATCTCATAAGAATGCGGTGGGCTCCCTGGCGCTGCAGCCGAGATGTCCATAGTATGTGTACGTGTAGAATGGTAAACTAGAATATTGCAATCAAATTAGTCTCCGCCACCTGCGAGTTTGACACTGTAGAAACAGTACTGCTCGTATCATTTAGTTCAGTTAATATTAGTTTCTAACTTTTCTATTCAAAGCTGATAGGGGCACGTGGTACATTTAAAACTGACTGACTCTTAAAGCAACTTGAACATTTTTTACACATGATCACATGATCAGACAATATATCATGTACACGTTTTGAAAAAGTTACTCGTTACACTTTTGAGATATTAAGCGAAGCCTTTTAGTAGGTTTATGTCCTACAATTTTCTTTTTGAATGCTTGCTACGGCTCGATTCAAAAATAACATTGAAAAACCATTTATATTTCCAGGACAATATCGAAGCCAGCTCATCCGATGTTCACGGGCGGAGTCCCATGTGCGCGCCGGCAAGCGACACGCAAATCGTTTCTTTCCTCCGACTCAACCCTCAGCCGGCGGTAAAATTGACCTGATAAGCATCGCTGCTGCGACGCGAACACAATTGTTAACGACTGTATTTATTTGTATAATAAAGACATCTCCGATCGTACAATTTAATAGGACATTGTAGCTTTAATTTCCTTGGTAATAGGGATGAAAATCCTCATTAATGTTCGTTACACACGCTCGGGTGTGATAATAGGCGCCCCGCGGAGCGACTCGCGAGTCCTTTGTATGGGTAATTTCATTCCTGCTCACCCCTCACTTGTTAGTAGCGTAATAGCATTGTAACTCATTAGACGCCGTGTGCCGGTTTGAAAATAACTAATTCCTTTGTATTGTATCGTTTACATTCAAAATAACTTCTTTTAAAGGTTAGGGAAAGAATATCGATTATTTTAATATTTTTTTAGTAAATTGTATCATAATGAGTAACTTTCTAAATATTCTCCTTTGTCATTCAATATTACCGTCCGTCGTTTTCTGTAAATGATTGATGACTGATGATAGTAATGATAGTTTGTAAATAACTACAAATAATAGATAGTACC
>DWEM01002352.1:0-12215 GCA_018245935.1 Agara belti belti
AAACATAATTATGAAAAATTAAAAAAAAAAGAAGAAAAACAAATAAGAACAAGAAAAAAAACAGGAAATTTTAAAATACATAAATAATACCTATATAAATGCACACATACCGATAAACTTGCATACAAACGTAATAATAATAATTCTATATTGAAGAGTAGTTGTGTGTGTTCCATTACCTTTCCGATATCACAGCGTAGCATAATATTACTTACATCCGCCAGGTGATATTAAAATAAAGTAGTCAATCAATTCAAAGCCCAGTACACTAACCAAGTTAATCCTCTTTAAATTATACAACACTCTTTAAATTACATTGGGATACAAGTCAACAACGTGTAAACATTAAATTTTTTATGTTTATTTCAGTGCTATGACCTGCTGAAACCCGACGTCGTCATCGAGCTGGCGTGGAGGCACAATATCATGGACTTCGCAATGCCCTACCTCATCCAGGTAATATATATATTCAGATCATGCACACACAATCTATACACCCAATCGTCAGTATTAAATCTCAAAAGGACTAAACATTTATATTCGGGATAACTTGATTTGTCTTATGGATGAGTATAGGAGCATGGCTACTTGGCCAACAATCACATCTGTAATTAGTTCAAAAGACGTTTGATAAGAGAAATGCTTTCATTTTTAATTTACATGGGATATGTGTGGAGGCTTGGATTGTAGTCATTTTGCACCTGTTCAAATAGTTTAACATATAACGATTGTCAGACGGTCCGCGAGCTAACGACGAAGGTGGAGAAGCTGGAGGAGGCGGACGCCAAGCGCAGCACCGAGAGCGCCGAGCACGAGGCCAAGCCCGCCATGATGATGGAGCCGCAGCTGATGCTCACCGCCGGTAAGCACGCCCACCACGTTCATGTCATCGTTCGACCACAGGCTGACCAAAATAATATTGTCATTTTATTTTTTGTTAATATGCCAGCTGTTCCCCGCGATGATACCCGCGTAGATGTTGAACTGCTAGTAATATTGGGATAAAAAATATTCTATGTACATTCCCACGTTCAAAATTCATAAAATCCGCAATATAAAAAACATTAAACAGTCGTATACAAGGGCACTACTTATTCCATACCGATATATCTTCCAGTAGTCTCGCTGGTGGAAACATTGTTCTTTGAAGCAAACCCGGTGCGTACGAGAACGTGTGTGATATAACGTTGCTTGAATTGTAATGAAATGTTGGTCAACTCTCCAGGTCCGTCGATGGCGTACCCCGGCGTGGCGGCGCAGGCGTCTCCGTACGCGTACGCGGCGCAGGCGCCCTCGCCCGCCCCCTACCACGGATACGGCATGTAGGGCTCCCCGGACAACATACTTCTCGCCTACCCGTTGGAGCTAACTTCATTGTACCGTTGGTACTATCCCTCTACCGCGTACTACTCGTAATAGAATTTGTTCGAGTTAATACAACATAGGTGTTAACTACCGGTTAGATTGAAAGGAAACCACTCGTCCCCTTCAACTCCTCGGGTAACAGTCTTGTAGGTAAGCGTTCGATTGCAGTTAGTTGCTATGCAATATCTAATACGAGCTGCATACTTCGATAGCGTCTTGTTACTATTTATGCACGAGCTACTACATAATATTAGTAGTGTTAATGTACGTTGTATATAGTGCTCTCTTGTTGTTCAACCGATGGCATAGTTATATCAAATGTCGCCTCCGCTGCATCCGTTCTCTTACATCATGTATGACGTTATTACGTACCATAGTTTTGTTTACTGTTGATGTGTATTGATTTTCCTGGTCCCATGACCGTGGGTCACAATCGATATGCATATATAAATGTTGAGACTTAAACAATAATGGTTTTCGTTTGTAAACTTGATACATTTTCCGAATGGTCTACCGCTACTTCAGCCCGTAAATTAATTTATAAGTCTTTATAATGAAATTATTATATTAAACTTTTCATCGTACTGCTGTGGCCTAAGTACTCGATTCGCTTCATTCGATTCTATTTCGCTCGTAAAAGACAAGTGTTTAGATAGTCGAAGGTGTGTAAAAATATGTTAAATTTAAAATAGACATAGTTTCCTTGGTACGACGGGCGAATTGAAATTGATTCCCCGGTCCTCTACGTCATCGTATTAATACGTTCAATAGCCTAATCGATCTAAAATATCATCTAATTTCACGTTCTTACGTTCACGAATCATTATAAGATAATCCGTTGTACTGGGGGTTTAGATCAGTTTCTATAAAATTATATAAAATAAAAAAATCCTTACGAATTATATACAAAATTAAGCTTCAAAGATTTCGCATTTTTTTTCTATATTTATCAACTAGTATGCGGCGTATCTACTGAAATGTCGTCTCTGATTACTGAAATTATTAGCGTGTGCGACGGTTGTAAAGATTCTTAGAAATATTATGAAATGATGATGTAGCAAGTATTTTATACCAAATTCGCTAAAGATGTTTCTACTTTCGCTTTTTTTTTCCTGTTACAATGATTACTATAGTGCCTATAAAATATACTTAACTACGGCTCGAGAGTACTTGCGGAGTGTCAATAATATAATCACATGAATGTATGAGGAATATTAGTTGCGCATCTGTGACCAAATTGTAGATTTGCAGTCACGGCGTCTCCGCCACTAGGTGCATAGATAAAAAGAATTATATACCTTTATGTATATAGCGGTTATATAACGCGACCTTGTCGTCTCTGTACTAAAATATTATTATATAATACAATATGTGAATTTAATGAATATAAAAATATTGAAAAGATATGTGTTTCAGATACAGTAGCAAAAATTAAAACACCTATTAGACAAATTAGGAAAAATTTAAAACAGATAATTCACAATATTACTGCAATTTAAATTAAATATTAATATTAAATTATTATGTAAAAAAATAGGCTTCGCTATTTTTTCTTAACATGGTGCAATAATAATTTGAATATCGCATCCATTTTCTTTATATTCTTCAATGGCTGTTTCATTTCACCATATAAAAGCTCAGATTTTCGTTTTGAAACTGACTGTAACCTTTGTATGTATATAATGCTTAAGAAACGTTGCGACGTCGATGCGAAGCCGTTTTATATATTATTTAATACGTATAAAGCTGGATGTATGTACGTGTTATTGATTAATAAAAAACTTTTTTTTAATATGTAACATCTTAGGTATGATTAGGTTTAGTTTAGGCGGAATTAGAAGTACGATGTTATTATTTACAGTAATTATGTTTGCGAATGTGTGCATGTGTGGACTGTCACGCGTGTTGCTTTAGTTGCATTATGTTGTATTTTGTATCTCACTGATACGTTTTCACCAGAATATATATTTAAGGGCATGAATTAATCGGGCCGACGCTCAAGCGTAAACCGGCCTCTCAAGAGACTCCGCATATTGTTACATTTAGGTAACATTATTTTTGCGAGTTAGAGCTAATAATTTATGTTGAAACGAATCATTCAAATCATTCCCGTGTCATTAAATTTATAAACTAATACAATGTTGTTATAATAAATGATTCTACAGAGAAAACGATGCTGAAAAAATTGTTTAATTATTAATATTATTATTACATTATTAGTGTTGTATTTATTCATGTATGATACTGTTTCCCTGAATTTTATTATAGTAAGATAATAATTATTATATGAATAAAAAAATGGTATTTTTATTTTTACCCTTACACCATTCGGAAACATGGTATACAATGGACATCAAATAAATAGTAAAATGAAAGCCATACTCTGTTAATATTGTACGGAGACGCCAAAATCAAGAAAAATGAACTCAAACAGTTTAGCACTTTCCAGTAATACAAGTTTCAATTATATTCTGCAATTGTATCTGATAATTAAAGTTAATAGTGTCTGCTGCCGATGATGTTGAGGGTCACTGTTTGGTTAGCGGCCAACTTATCCGCGAGTATAACTAAAGTACATTAAAAGCAACAATATTTACAGCGGCATCTTAGAGCATGGAAATACTCAAAAATATTTTAAAATCACCATCCAGATTCAGCCGCCTGATAGGTTAGAAATTTGCAACCGCATTTAACCTGTTACGGTTTGTATACCGCAGCTTTTATATTATTTTCGTGTAGTTACTAATGCATGCGATATTCGGAATTTTATTATTTGAATTTGGCTGTATGCGCAATGTGATGTAAAACTAAAATTTTTTATTAGTCTATGACAACTTGACAAATGTCAGACGGTTAAAATGAAAGCTTTCATTTACATATGATTATTAGACATAATGACATACAAACGCAAGAAATACCATCACGGTGATACTCATTTAAAGAAACGATGGAGACTACGCAATAGGAAAAAGGATTTAGATCAAATAGATGTGGATATAAAAGAAGGTATGTTTGGGAAAATCAAAACAGTTGCACGTGGTCATGATAATTATTGTAGGTTATATTTAACGTAGTAAGATATTTTTTTTATAGAAAATGCTGAGAAACTTCTGAATCAGAGCGTGGACCTCGACTTGCCTGGAGCTGCTCAGCACTATTGCGTACATTGTGCTCGGTATTTCATAGACGAAAAAGCGCTTTCAGAACATTTCAAAACCAAAGTTCACAAACGAAGACTTAAAGCGTTAGAACTTGAGCCGTATAGCATCGAGGAATCTGAAAGAGCGGCTGGATTCGGTAATTTTAAACTCCCAAGCAAAAGAAAAATTGTCACCCAAAACACTGGCAAAGCTGACATCACTGATAATGATGGAGATGCCATATTAGAAGATATAAGTACTGTAAAAAAGAAAAAGATAGATGATGATGATGCGTAAAATTGTCCATAGTTTATATGCAAACAAGTATAGCTGTAATAAAGTTCATGTAAGATATTCTGCTCTATTTATTAATGGCCCAAAAGCTACAGACACATTTGTGTATGTGACTCCTCATATTGACTTTCCTGACCGTATAAAACACAAACAGAATCTTGAAAAGGAATTAGCAAGACGAAAGTCTAACATCGATTTAAGCAAGTTAGAAAACCTGTGGTTGGTTTACAAAGATTTGGAAAAGGAAAAAAATGAGCTAGAGAAGAAAAAGGAAGAAATATCCAAAGCTATATCAACATTCATGACAGCTAAACCTGATTCTAATGAAGCAAACAAATTCAAAGTTAAATTGCATTTAATAAAAGAGAATATTAAAAAAATTAAACCGCCATTATGGTCAGCTGAGGAGATTGCAGTGATTGAATCGCTAAAGTTACCGAACACATTGCATCCACTGACTCCAGATGTTGAGAGTAAAGTCATATTTTCAGAATACACAATGCCATCCAATACAAAAAATCACTTGGATGTTGGTAAAGATTTGAATTTATTAAAGTTTACAAAGAATGAAAGCTACTATCTTAAAAATGATGCTGCTGTATTTGAATTGGGTGCAAAATTTTTCTTTAGTCAGGCACTGAGATACAACAATTTTATACAATTTTCAAATCCAGATTTTGTTAAGAGCTTAATTGTAGAAGGATGTGGCGAGGATCATACGGATGCAGACTCAAGTTTCATTCTACACCACAATGAGGACACAAAAATTAATGTTGACAGTAGATTGCATCTAACTGGAGCTGGTTCACTATTTTCTTTTTTCGCTTATCATGCTAAAAATGTACTACATAGCAAAGGGTTACCTTTAAAATATTTTTCAATAGGGCGACAGTACAAGCCTTCACCTGACCACGACGACTGCCTGTTCCACGTCAGGCAGTCTTCAGTGATTCAAGTATTTCAGGTAGCTAAATGTTCAGATGATCTTGACACTTTATTACAAGAACTGATTGATATTGTGAGAAATTGCTATAAGGAACTTGGTTACCATTTCAGATTGAGTATTGTATCGGCAGATAAACTATGTATGTGGGAATCTTTGAGGGTTGCCATAGAAATGTATTCTAGTTCGCTTAGAGGGTATGTTGAAGTTGGTAACATATCTCTCACTGGAGATTTTATTAGTAAAAGATTGATGTTGACATACATAGACGATAAAAAAAGCAAGTTCCCTCACATTCTCTCTGGTACGATTCTAAATGTACCTAAATTGCTTGCTTGCGTTTTAGAACAAGACAGTGACTTTGTTTTGCCAGAACCTTTCAAGGTAGAAAACTGGTAGTTGTAAATGAAATATACAATTGTATAACAATATAGTCTAATAAACTGTAATTATACTACCAACAGACTTAGTTTTAAATCACTATTTCCCATCTACTGTACAACTTTTTTAATATCAATATGATAGTTCAATTAAATATCAAAATTAAATTCTGTTCTTAGCCATTGCGGGTTCGATAAATTAATTGGTGACTGAAGTGTGATCTCAATTAAATCCACATTTCCTGTTTTAGTCACAAGTATCACTGTATGTGTTCTGTAATGAAAAAATATTTGAAGAATCAGTAAGCACAGTTTAGTATCAATATTTTTTTGTTGTTACTGTATGTATATACATTAATAAAAATATTTCTTCCCACAAATATTGTAACAGTTTAAATTCACTGTGAATAATTACATAATAACTTCGGTTACATCAAATTTATAATAGAAAACATCTTATAAATAGAAAAATGTAATGAAATCAATCATAAATACCTAGTTCCATATTTGTTGTTTGGCATTTCGACAAATACGGAACTTAAATATTTGTACATATCTGGTCGTCGCTTTTCCAGTTGTAAGTCTGGTAAATGTCTGAAAACAAGTTGTAATTGTAATGCTTTCTACAATCACTATTGCATACATATTGCAATGCTACTATTCATGTTTTCTGATGTAACAAATGTTTTTAAACATTAACACTTACTGTTCTTTAGATTTCAACAAATCTATTAGTTCTTCAATTAGTTCTGTTTTCTTGTTAATCTTTTTATTTCTGGTACAGATTTCTGCCATCTTATTCTTAGCAGCTTCAACTTTCTTCAGTGGAATGTCCGGCAAGCTATTCCCAAAGCCCAAGCTTGTATCAGTCCAAATGTTTACTGAATCTGTGGCATTGCTATAAGTGTAAGTTACTGGCGTTTCACTAAAAAAATACAGTTACAGTAGATATTATTAGGTGTATTGTAAAAGAAGCAACTGAGCACATGGTGAAGCAACAGTTCCAGACCGAAAAGCATATAGCTACTTGAGACTGATCAATACCAGCGGGCACCACCAAAATTATTTTCTGAAACTTGCACGTAAACATCACCCACTACTAATTAATAACTAGTAATTTCTATTTACAATGGCAACACTTATAGGAAGTTATATAAAATTAAACATAAGAACTATAATGAATAAAAAAAATATCTTAATATGAATGTTTATAAACATATATATCATGATAGGAGGGGTGCTAGTACACCTGCTTGCACCCCTGCAAACATGACAATACTGAATTGTTAGTTAAAATTAAATTATGATCAAGTGACTGACCTCAAGTCTACAGTAACTAGAACAAATTCATTGCATTGCTGAAAATAATATTTCATATTTTGAATGTATACATTTGTAGGTGCCTCACTTTTTACAAAATCTGCAACAATTTTTCCTCTACCTGGAAGCAATTAAAATAAATGTTATCTAGAAAATTAAAATTAAAAGGTCAGGAAATCATAACATTATGCCATATTCAAGTATTGCTTATTATTAAGTTACTTTTTGCATTTTGTTTATTAACACCAGGCAAATTAAGTAGGACTCCTATTTTTTTTCGTAGTGGCGAAACAGCGAGCCAAGTGCCACCTTCGCAGCCCGGCTCCAAGTCCCTGCCTGCGAAATATAAATGATAGTGGAAATTACAACTGTAAGTATCACATTATATTTCATATGAATAATATTATTATATACAAGAAATTGAGTCAATCTTATAGTACACGAAAGCTATCTTAATATTTTGCAATTGTTGTATTTGTTTTGATTTGTTGAGAAAAAACAAACCTCCGTATACTTTGGGATCTTCAATCCAAGGAGCAAAATTTTTTGCTGGTCGATTATAGAATTCATCTCTGTTCGACGCCAGTATGTAGCTATAGTCGCTATCAATATCATTAATAGCAGCGTATATTAGTAATATGCACATTTTTTTAGGCCGACACGACTTTATAACTTGCAATTTCTGACTATATGTAAAAATTTGGAGTTTGTACATAGTCCATTTTCATAGATATGCGTTATATCATATGACATTCTACACCAATAAAGTTAAGTAAGATATAAGTATGTGTTCGTAGATACGAAATTGTGTTAATTATCTTACAAAACTTTAGCTTTATTACTTAGGTAAGTACATGTTTATTTCGTATTTTCGATTAAATCTGACATTGACAAATTGACATTGACATATGCGTGCTGTAACTTTTTCCTTCGTCTCAATATACTGTGTACTAAGACCGGTATAAGAAATTTATATTGTATCTAATTTGACGTTAAGTAAGCATTGTAATTTTGTTTAAACAAAGTGTTTATTTCCAATTATACTATGGACTCGAAATATTTTAGGCATTAATACATTAGTGAACTATGGTATTATGTTAAAAGTAATAGGAATTGTCTATGATGAATTCACATATTGACATTGACATTCAACATTGACGAAAGTTGACATTCTATAGGTAAAAAAGTAGCATTGAGTGGTAGTCAAATGTATCATAAAAGCTTTCTTAGTTAGAAACATTATTATTATGAATGTAATGTACTTACTGCACTTATAAAATCAGGGTCAAAGAAAAAATGGAATCGAATCTAACATTCTTTAGTCTACCAGTAAGTTACTAGTTAATGCAATACGATTGTTGACATTCCATTTGTTCCGCTCAATAATATTTATCGATTCAGTTCGTAGATACAGAGACATCCGACTTGGCGTTTAAAAGCAAAGGACATGATTACGATTCGGACATCAGCAGCCAGTTGCAATTACAAGGCTTGCAGAGTTTCAGCTCTGATGACGCGCTCGCACATTTCCTCACGACTGATGATCCTTTGGAGGAGCCCGACTTGAACGGTCCGACCATCTTGCATTGTGAGATTTGTGCCAAGCAGTTTGACAACGCCAAAAAGTACTATGGGCACCTACGGGTGCATTCGAAATATAATTTGTGGAAGTGTGGTGAGTCCATCAAGCGTGTGAACATACATATAGCGTAAACCAAAAATTCACTTATATTCATATAGCCATATGTAGTGTTCGTCCAAAATACTATTATGTTGATTTCAGATAAATGTCCAAACCAGAGCTTCTCGACCAAGCAACAGCTGATGAAGCATAGCCTGATCCACAAGCCGCTGGCGCGGGTCTGGAAGTGCCCACAATGTAGCCTGGGTTTTGAAGCTCTGTGGCGTTTACAACAGCATCTGTTTGCTAAACATCTCAACTATAGGTAACAAAGTATTTGTAGCGTGTTTTATTAACAATAATCTTTATCCATCGCAGTAATTTGAAGTAAAAATAATTTAGCAGTTTAGAACCATATCTCAAACTCGACAGTCTAAATTTGTATATTGATTAACCATTAATTATAAATATGTAATATGTTGGTCAGGTTGGCTATGGTAATGATGATTTTTTTTCTATTTTAGACCACACAAATGTGACCAGTGTCAGAAGGCGTTCCAGAAGTTGTCGGATTTAAAGAAACATCAGGATGTGCATAGTGGTATGTTACCTTTTTTATTCTATATAAAATATTTAACATGCAAAACGTAAGATTTGTCTTACTTAAAAATGTCTGTATCACCTTTGGCATTTTGCATTCGAAATTTAAAGTTAAACCTACTACCAGGAAATCTGTAAGTATTATCTTAAGCTCCAAAAATTGTTTGTTTTAAATTTTTTTTTCACTATGAACTGTTTCTATGAACACAATATATATTATGGAGTAAATGAGGATACTGAGAAAAACTATTACAACCGTTCAATGCATAAAATACTATTTTGTTGCAAATCATTTCTGTTACAGGTGTAAGAAAGCATGCATGCCCTACATGCGATATGAAATTTAAGGATAA
This sequence comes from Agara belti belti, assembly GCA_018245935.1. Taxonomy (NCBI): domain Eukaryota; kingdom Metazoa; phylum Arthropoda; class Insecta; order Lepidoptera; family Hesperiidae; genus Agara; species Agara belti. The sequence continues at coordinate 10,017 of DWEM01002352.1, forward strand.
ATCAAATCTAAAACGTCACTTAGCAAGCCACAGTCAAGAGAAGCCGTTCTCTTGTGTCGGATGTGGAAAAAAATTTAAGCAGGTACCATACTTTTATATGTTTAATAGGTACACGATGAAATGCTAAAACGCTAATTACCTTGATATGGTTGCAGATTGTTAGCGATCTGTATAGTAGAGCTATTTTGGTTATGGTCAGCGTTTGCATGAGTGACCAGCTGTCGCAAATATATTCAGTCTCTGTGCTTCAGAGGGCATGTTAAGCTATAGGTCCTAGTAGCTATTGATAGGTAATAATAGAAAGATGTCGGAAACTTTTAAGATAGTTTCTTACCTATTCTTTATCGAGCAATTTTGCAAAGCATACGCTAGGCCTCTTTGCAACTGCGGAAAAGATCCATGCCCAGCAATGGAGTGAAAAGAAATTTATAGTCATTGTAAACATAAATGCCAATATATTCACCTCTTTTAGTTGTTTTTTTAAAAGGACCCAATGATATTACTTATTAAGTTCGTAATTGCCGCTTCTATAGTAGCTACAGCTTAATTTTATCATACTGCTAACTATTTAGTGTGACTTAACATTTCAGTTAGCATCCCGCAAGCGGCATGTCCGAAATTGTCCATTCAAAGATTTAATCGATGACAGTAATACAGAGAAGGGAACAACTATAAGTTACTGTACGATATGTGGAATATCGTTTCAGTACAAAATGTCACTTATAGATCACTATGTGAAGTAAGTAGATAATATTGGAGTTTATATCAAAGTTATTATTTCTGTCGCAATAAGTGTGCCGTGGTCTTAATTCATCCGGCTCGAAGGACCAGTTCGCTCATAACAATAACAAAAACATACTGATATTGAGTTTACAAATCTTGAAGGAATAACGATATATCTTTAGAACCTATACACTTAGTAAGCCATATTATAATTCAAAGGGCAAGGTCACAAAACATGGGTACTCGATTTTAGATGATATATTTGCGAGACCTATCTTTGCTTTATTTGTTACAAGTTTTTATGGTTGTTTAAAACAATACACAGATTCAAAATTACAATTCGATATGTTCTCTGGTTATATTTGCAGGCATCACGCAAATAGCGAACCGACCAAGGAGCAAAAGTTGAATCAAATGAACATAGACGCCAATAAAACCGTGGATAACATTGTGGATGATATTCTGTCAGCGGAGGACGATTATATGACAATGTCGACGCAGAATGACGCCTTAAATCCTTTCAATAGCACGGCGTCGAATCAGCACGACGTCAATAATTACGACAACCTCATGCAGATAGAGTTTTTGAAGGAGATGAATTTGCATTCATTGGACGACGAGCTGTTATATAACGATATAGATTTCGATGCGTTTCAAAGCAGCTACATGTTCAATATGAACTCCAACGATATCGATTACTGCATCGACGACAAGAACGCGGAGATACAGTTCGATTTCATCGACGTAGGCAAAAGCGTAGATCAGGACGTCATGAGCGCACTGTGTCAAGACGGGGAAGCTCTGCCCGACGGACTGTTGAACGTACCCGATATCACCGGTACGATGCAAACTAAACAGGCGGGCACTCCAGATCCGCTCGTCGCGGTCAACGAATGCGCGACTATATTCGAAACGGACGTGGATCTAGACGCGAGTATTAACCTAGCGGCGAACTTGAACCAACTGATCGGTGAAAACAACGTGCAATACATATCCACCGAGGACGACGATACGTTCATAATCAGCTTGAAAAGCGAAATAGACGCCGAACAGCTGACGGACATGCTGAACATGGGCGCCGGCGCCACCGGTGACGTAAACGAGGCCCTCACGGAGAAGCCGGAACAGGATGGCACGCGCGAAGGCCTCCCAGACAATATTGTGCCGATCATAGTGGAGATAAAAGATTCCATTGAAACGCGAACGGAGCAGACGGCGCCCGTTCTGGACGAGAGGAAAAATACGAGCAGAGGTAGGAAGAAGGAGAAGAAGCGCGTGCTGTTTGTGTGTCGCACGTGCTGTAAAGTGTTCAACAAGAAAGACAACTATAAATCTCATATGGGTGAGTGTTTTGGAAAATTTCAAGCTACACTGCCTGCCGGGCCTGCCTGCCTACACCGACTGCCTCGTTGGTCGAGCGGTTGCTAGCGCGACTGCCGAACGGGAGGTCCTGGGTTCAAATCCCGGGTCGGGTAC
>DWEM01002353.1:0-12209 GCA_018245935.1 Agara belti belti
TATCTATATATGAAATTTCATCACAATCGGTTCAGCGGTTTGACCGTGATGATGACACAGACAGACAGACAGACAGATAGTTACTTTCGCTTTTATAATATTAGTTTTAAATAATTGAATGAGTTATTTGTTGTTAACGCAAACATGTTTGATTTCTAAATTCATCAAGTGCTAAACATAGACCAGGTTTTGTTTTGAGAATCCCTGGAACAGTGGATATTATAAGATGAAATTAAAACAACAAAATCTAGTTCATTCTTTATTTAATTGCAGGTACTGCATGATAAAATTACCATTAAAATAGTTCTTTTTGTAAAAGTAAAAAGATTCTAACCGAAAATAAACAAACATTACTGTAATAATCATTATACTTTTATCATTAAAATCACAAAATATTAAAAAATCCAGACTCCACAAGTGACAAGTAAATATTTTAATATGCATGCAAATAATAGGTCTAGGAGCACAAGGGAACAATATTGCAATTAAGTATTAACTAAACTAGAAATTCATCAAATTGAATATATGAGAATTAAAAATGTTTTCAAGCATCTAAACCTAATTAGATGTTGACGTAAACAGATAAGATTTCAGAGATATAAATTCAACATTTATCTATCGCATCACATATCCAAATTTGAATTATGGTCGTCAAACAAATTGATGAAAAATTGTAGGTACACATTTAAAAAAATGCCCACCTTAGTATATGAATGTCTTATATCTGAAGTTAAATGTTAAATGTGCATTACAATTTGAATAATATGTCTAGGGAATGTATTTGAACAAAATAACTGTTCATTAAAACCTTCTGTTTGTAACTGATTCAAGTATCATTGAAGCATATGTTGTATTGGTAAAAAAATAGATGATTTTCAACCTATACATATTTTTTAAATGATGTTCAAATTACATTCACTTATGAGTTCACATGAACGTTAGTATTGCATAAACATATATCAAATATGAACAAGAAATTCAAAGCTGTTTAGATTTGAATGTTCTGAAATTTAAAAAAGTATCAATAAAGTCGTAAATACTTAGAGTATGTTCAAGTGTCACTTTTAATATTTGTTTGTACAATTCTAGTTCAGCATTTTTATGATGAAAACATGCATATAATTACAACATCCATACAATTATGTTAATGTATCACTATAGTAAATTAAAACACACACGTCATATTGTAAATGCGATAAATTATGTTCTACAAGCGAATCTACTATTCTTTGTCAATGATTATTATTAAGTAATTTTACATTACATTTTAAATTTCAGTGTGTAAATAAAGGAGTGACATTAAAATAACAGCTTATGAAAAGAATTCATAATACAATTTGATAATATATTTGGAAAAATTGGAAGTACACGTCAAAATAGATAGAAATCACTGAACCAAGGAATCAGCCGCCTGACCAAGCCCATTTAATATATCTATATATAAGTGACAAAACATTTTTCATTACATTGCGGTGTTCGTGGAACATTTTTATGCACATTTTTATGTGTGACCCTGATCTTAGCATTCAGCTGATGTTATCCTATATTAGCACTAAAGTTATTAACGTAAGTTAAAGGTATAAACCACAAAAATATGCATATAAAGTCAAGTATAAACCGATTTACATATTGATCTTAAACTATATGTACAAGACTAAATTCACTTATATCTGTAATAATATGTAAATAAATAGGCAATTATTTGACCAGCTTTTAATTAAATTCCTACCTCTAACTCCCTATATTGTCATTTAATGGTTTTTTAAAACAATCTTCAGGCGCAATAACCGAAGAGTCAAGTATTAAAAGATATAATATTAACATTTAGTATCATCCTTAATTCTATACAATATTGAGTGGTAAATTTTTTTCCCTTGTCACTGAATAGTTAAGTTTTTTGTATTCCAATTATTCTAACTACCACATGGAGACTGGGCTCTATCTTTACTTAAAGCACAATGGTGTTGACTTGACATGTGTAGTTACATGAGGTAGGTATTACACGGTCTACTATAAATTACATTTCATTGGGACATTATATAATTATTATTACTATGATTAACAAGTTAAAAAGACAACAGTTTAAATGAAATGAAAAAGCTGTAATTTAAACTAAAACTTAAAAAAACGTAATTAGTAAAAATTTCAATACAAAAATCGAATTTAACTGTGGCAATTAATCGATTGAATAGAATGGCATATTTTAGATTAGAGTTCTCCTTTAAAAACTAATTCTATACTAAGATTGCTTATCGTTTAATTAATCTAATATGCTGTGGTCATCACAATGCTTGAATTATATCAATATTTTACTATACTTACAGCTATTTAAGAACATATTCATAAACCATAGTAATTACCGCCCATAAAAATGACTGAAGCATCAAATCAATACGATATATTAATTTAAACATATTGAATGATAGCTGTGCGAAACTTAGGACTCAAGGCAGTCAGTTCTTGTCTAGTGAAATGAGCAGTGACCTTACATTTTGTAGAACCTGACGGGAATGAAAGATTGAATGGCATGATTACATGCAACTAGTCACGTGAAGACTTACTCACAAAGATAACAATAATATTGTTTGGTTGTCAATTTACTAAACACAACTAAATTGCTGTTCACATGTACACAAACTTTATTGTTTATTATAGCACACGTTTCATGAGTTTGTATAACGTCTTCAATCTCACAAATACATCTGAAAAATAATGAAAAGTTACTTAAAGTTACTCAGAAATAAATCAGTTCGAAAGGAGAATGCACAGAACCCAATGTGCACAGCGAAGGCAAGCTGACCACTTAGTAAGGTATGCACATATTTAAATATCTTTTATAGAACTGTACTTGTACTTGCTGTATAACTGTATACAAACTTTACGTGAGCTCATTCATACTTCTTCCTTATTAATATGATAGTTGTAATGAGCGACTAATAGATTACAAAAGAGACCTGTGCGATTGCAACTCTCGTCACAGGCTAAAAATGTATTCATCTTTTTAAATGATAACTCACAATAAGTATAACTTTAATAATCAAAACAAACTTCAATTAATTAAACTATCAAACTTACTCGTGTGCTGTCGGTACTGAGTTTTAAGGTGGAGGTGGATATCTATTCGCCATGGTATATGGATAGCAATCCTTGCTATTAGGATTAAAGGTGGAGACTGCTGGAGTATTGGCCCGTGGCGGGTACATTGATGTAATAACCCTACTAGTGCTTGGCATGCTCGTAGAACCTGGTAAAATGAAGTGGTATTATCAGTTATTTTTATTATGGCACACAAAATAACAGTAGTTATCTGGCGACTAGCGTAATTTTCAATTTTTGAATAGGCAGATCTAAGAAATAAAGTCTCTATTGCAAATTTATTTACTTATAATTCACTCTACATACTTAAATTTTATCATCATCAAGGCAGGTAGGCAGAAAGCACCGAGTGCCAAATATCTTAAATTTATGTATATAATTTTATAACACAATTTATTGAACTAAATTTATCTACAACCTAAAGCTATGGATGGAAAGTAATTTTTTAAATACATTTCTTAAATAAATGTATGTATTCATTACAAAAATGTTAAAGGTTACTTGCGTTATATTAGAATTGCCATACTGAATGCCATTTTTTTTATAATATTATATCATCCTTAATATTATAAACATATTATGATAAATATGCTTTTTTTTACCTATAACTTAGGATGCATGTATTTGATATACCTAACTGGCGATATGGTGATTTAGCAAGGAACTCAATGGTTTATCTGATGATTGAAAAGGCGGCCCTTAAAAGGTTACCTGTAACCATAACACTCAGGTAACTTGCTGACTTCGCTGTTATGTACATACGGGGCATCTCACGTGCAATGAACAGAGAAAATAAAGTAGTCTACAAATTTGTTCAAAATTCGGTCAGTTATACTTCAAATATGTAGACATGCCCAGTAATCACCATCAGAATCAGATCAGATCAGAAAGCAACCATCCGTAAAGTGCTGATGTTAAAAGCGTGCCTCCATCATTATAACATTCCTCTCATTTTATTTCCGTTGTCCTTTTAACTTGAAATGTCCCATATGCTAAATCGGCCGTTATTTAATGATAACAATTCTAAGTATTTACTCAGAATTTGCCCGATAACAAGAGATTGAATGTCAGAAAAGCACCACGACTGTTTCGAGTTTGGATTTTAATAAGAGCCTCCGTTTTTGTTTCCGTAGACTTGTTTGTTTTGAGAATACTTACTGATCGGCATCGCGTACGGCTGGTTGTAGTAAGTCCTAGTCGGCGGGGGCACGGGCAGAGCAAAGCTTGGGTAGGCGGAAGCCATTAGGGTCCCAGGGGCGCTTTCGATGACGTTCGACGTCAGCCCCTGGCTGGACACGCGCACCATCTGCTGCACACTCTGATATGGTGTGGTCATTACGCGTGATACCATTTCACTGGTTTCGCCGTTTTGGCCATTGTAGCGGCCGTAACCGTTCACTCCGTTGTTACTGCTACTAGAATTAGCTGAAATAGAAATTTAAATTTATTGAGATTTATAATGCAAATTTAACGACATGCTGTATAACAATAATTTATGAAAGTTTAGAGGTGTCTGGCAGTGTTTGGAAACCGTCCGGAGTGTCCAGCACTGGATAACGTGATTTCTAATATTACTCCGAAGGACATATGAAGCAACTGAGCTTTATACTTGAACGTAATTGAGGTCCTTTTTGATATACCTTTTACTTTTCGTTAACTGCCCAAGTAACCATGGTCCAAACTTCATAAACACTAGTCATTCTTACCTGTATTGGGGTCATGCAGACAAACATTCAGCCATTATAAATTAACGTAGGTCTGACAGTCGCGGGCTCTTGGGCTATAACTATAATTTCAAATTAAACTATATCTTAAAATTAAACTAAAACTTCAAATTAAACAAACCTTTCACACTCACTGCCAATATATTTTTCAATTTAAATGTAGTACGTACAAATTAAATGTAAGCAGTAACTATGACGATGTCTAGAAAATGGTTAGGCAATTACACGTTATTTAGGAATGAGGTTAGATATGAAAACACGAAAATATTATTAGTAAAACATTTTTTTGATAGTATGGTATTCACCTAAACAATATCAGATACAATACATAACCCTTAAATATTACGCAATTTCATATATTAATAAAAGTATAGAAAGATCTATTTTCTCCGCGGACTTCGAAATTCCCATAGAATTGTAAATTTTCCGTCTGAAATTTCGTTATAGGTCCGTTTATCAAATTTAAAATATATTTTATACCTTTAAATAAAAGATAACTTGCTTGCATAAGTCGAATTCAAAAGGTTTCTACTTTACTTTTATCGGAGGCTGATAAAAGTCATAATCCATCAAATTGTACGAGATAATTTTTTTTTATTCGTAGACGGATCAAAGGTCAGGAGGAAATTTTTATCTAATAAGTATCTAGTCTGGGAAGCACGTTACGTTTTTTATTGCTTTCCAATATGGAATGGGGTATTTTTTATATTATAAAAGTATTCATATCATTAATAATGGTGATTTAAGATATAAATATTCCGATTTTTCGACATAGACCAAGAAAAAACGTTTATTTATACGAATATGGGGGTAGGTACATTTAATTTTTTTAAAGAATTATTACATCAATCCATATTTTGCTTTTTACGGCATACAGATTTTTAATATTTAAATGGAAATTGATATTATTAATTAACCATATTAAAATCACCATAAATTCACTTTATCATTAATCTACATCAATGCAAAACCACCACTTTGGTATTCCATATTGCACAAATAATGTTTATTTAGAACACCTGGGGCTTATATCGGTTTTTGTGCAAAGTAAACCGGAAGAAAAAAGCCAAAGGGAAACCTCTCGACACTCTTTTATACAATTACATTCATTTGAGAGCGAATCATATCCTTTTTTAAGTTTAATCATCTAAGTATTCGACTACAGAGTAGTAGGTTTTTTCATCAAGTATATTATTAGTTCTTTTTTAACATCACTGTAATTAGCTTTACTTGTGTGACCCTTTTATTGGCCCACTGCAGGACACGCATCTCCTCGCATAGTGAGGGTGTTAGGCTCGAGTCTACCACGCTGGCAGAGTGCGGGTTAGCAGACTGATCCACAAACCTTAGAAATGTGTATAACATACTATAGTTCTTGACCCTTTTATTAGTCCACTGCAGGACCGGGTCACCGCTCACAGTGAGAGGGTTTCAGGTTCAGGTTAGATTATGTCTAACCGCGCTGTACAAGTGCGAATTGGCCGACTTCACGCATGTGTCCCTTCAGCTTTGTAGTCGGTGATATTTAAATTTTAGTCATAAAACGCACGTAACAGGCCAGAGGTGCGTGCCAGGATCGAACCTAGACCCCCCGGAGTGCGAGGTAGAACGTCAATCGTTAGGCAATCACTGCTTTTACAGCGACATACTATAGTACACCTGGAGTTTCTCGCAATATTTTCGTTCAACATTACGGCAAGCAAGTCCAAATCAGAGTCACAGAAACTGAAGATACGGTACAGATGTGATACGGAACATGGTATGGTGTGTCGCATGATATGTTCATACAAATAAATAAATCGGATCGGGAAAAATGATACAGAAATGAAGTCGACTTGATAAAATTACTAGCTTTTGCCCGCGATTTCGTCCTGCCAGCGCCCCAGCAATTCCCATTGAAGGTAGAATTTCGTAAAATGTGTGTTTAGTTATGTTATTATACATATAAAACTTCCTCTTCAATCACTGTATCTATTAAAAACAACCGCACCGAAACCCGTTGCGTAGTATTAAAGATTTAAGCATACATAGGGACAGACAGAGAAAGCTACTTTATTTTATACTATGTAATGATTATGATGCGATAAAAATGGACCAAGTTGACTATCGAACTTACAATTGCGTATGATATCCCTAAGTGCATTAAATACGTCTTGTTTAGGACTCGACAAGGGCGGATCACGTTTTGTCAGTGTCGATATAGTCTGTAACAAGGTGTCGTCCAATCGCATTGTTGACGCGGCCGCCTGAAATGGCAAAAGTGATGTACCAATAAAAAAATCATAAAGCTTACAATTTTATACGTATCATAATGGACAAAGGCACAATGAATACATGTAACTTACGTTTCTAGAGACAGCCAGCAACCTTTCCATTAGAAGCATCATTACTGACGGTATGCCCTGTAGAAATAACTCAATAAATAGCACAAAACAATGAGTTTAGGATTACTCGTTGGTCGGTGGTAGAACATGTATAAGGTCCGCCCGGGGGTGGACCACCCTTACACCATATTACAACAGTATGTTTTTCGGCCTGAAGTTTGTAAATGCCGATTGTGGTGTACGCTGGAAGCAACCATCTTAGTTCTTAACATTAGCAATGCGTCTGAGACCAATCTCTAGCAGCACGGATACTATAATACAACCTGACCTATACTGATACAATATACGTATAGTCCTATTAGACGCACGTTGCAATGTCCGTGGGCGGCAGTGGTTACTTGCGACTGCTGTTTGTTAGTTTACTACGCTTAAAGTATAAGAAAAAAAACAGTTTAATAAGATTTTTCTTTTGATTTTAAGATGCTTTGCCACTATTCTAACCCAAAACAATGTTTTAACATGCGTACGGAATTTTCAGAAACTTTTTGCATACGTATAATTTAAATATATATTTTTGAAAAAAAATACATAAAATTTTAATGTTGTTAATAAAATAAAATAATATGTAATGGTACCTAAGTCTACACAAGCATGACTTCCAAGTTATTAAACAAATATCATATGTACCACATTTAATACATGTATAAAAACGGACAAAACATTTGACCCAGGCGATACCAACATTCCCATATAACAAAAAATTTTTTTTTTGTAATTTCTTAATTAACGTTTACATAAATAATTAGTAAACATAATAATAATAAATAACAAAAGTGAGCCACTCATGCTTTTTTACTCTTACCAAGTGACCACTACACTATTTCTGGGGAAAAATGCCACAAAAATATCGTGTTTTATGTCTATTTGATATATAATTTACTGCAACCTTAAAATTCTGTTTCATAAGTAATAAAAGTATATAAGCAATACTTATACACATTTGTGGCACTAAAGCATCAGTGGGCGGCTACGGGCTGATAAAGTCACTAGGTTTTGGGACATAGTGTAATGCAAATAAGGAATTATTCCTTATTATTTTGCTAAGACCAGATAACTTGGAAGCAATATATCATCTATCTATGATTGAAAACTTCGCTTGCATATACAGAGATGATAGTACACGATGAATAACAAAAATAACGTGTTAACTATAAAGGAAATATTAAAAAGATAAATATTAAAAGCGTGGTAATTGTTCATTTTATAAAAACATTTCACACAATCGGAGACTTTTTGATTGGAAGGGTTTGTTATAATTGGATATACAAATAAGAGTAGATGTTAAATGCAAGCATCTCGCGAAGTAGTCGTATATAACAAAGTCCATGGTTGGAAAAATTCCGTACATTTTATCGGCGAGTGATTTAAAAAATCCAAATAATGTAAGTATAGAAAGATATTGCGCTCGTATGCTGGTAAGTGCGCTAATCAATGTATGTTGAGTGTGAAAATATTCAAATTGGCGTCGGCAGTACCATAAATCATATAAATTTAAATACACACATCGAAATTGACTTGTTTTTACGCTCCATCCTGTCCATAAAGTTAATATTTACTTCTATAAAGTGTTAACTTTATGTTAATGCCGCTATTTCTAAATGCAATGTTGATGTTATAAAAGTTCTCGTTGTCCCGTAATAAAAGATGGTAGAAAAATATGTCAACGTTCACGTAGGTTAGAACGAGTGGCCTCGTTTTCGACCAATACACGACAACATACCTCACCACGATTAACTTACTCATAAGACCATTATTTATTCGTACGATAAGTAATATCAATCATATCGCAATCTGTCAACTTCATGTGTACACTGCTGCACAGCATACAATATTTTTAATATTATGCCTTCGATATTTAAGATCTGAACAGGCCAATATAACCAAACGTTTAATAATGGTTAGTTTCATATACCTTGAACGTCAAGTTTTTCCTTTTAATATAATTTCTAAACTTACGGTCCATGCTCTTAATAATAAAATTAACCAATGACATACCGCCACAACAGATGCTTGATTGATCGGAGCCAAAATATCCTGTAGTTGTAAATGTGGAACTCCCTAAAATTCAAAGATGAAGTAATATGAGTCCTAAGATGCATAACATCATGTCGTTCGGCGCACCAGCAAGCGCACGACCGCGAGCAACGAGCATACTTTCGAGTGCTCAACTATTTGAATATCGTATTGATATTATGATCGTGTGTGATGGTATCCACGATGAAAACCCAATTGAATCAAATACAGCTTGCGGCTTTATTTCTTCGTTAGATTTTCATAAGATTCGCATTTGGCAAAACATATTGCATTTTATGTGATTTCAATACAATTGCATACGCAATATGCAACTAAAAACTATTAGAGCCTAATACTTATGTTCCATTAAAATAAAGATGACAAAACCCATTGATAACTTTGATAATATACTTTTCAAAGTCGTCAGGTAATAATTGTATTTTAGATTTGTAAGAGCATATTAAACAGACAATGATGTTCTTCCGTTTAAGATAGGTAATTTTTATTATTAATAATAATAATAATAATAATATTAATTAATAGCCCACGGCAAAATGATCGTCATCGGTCATCGCGGTCGCGGATGCTGCATACATTTAGTCCATTAATATAACGCTTGCGACGCCAGCCACGAGACATGTTCAAACAGCATCAATCACATGTCGTACTCACAGTGGATGTGGATTCCTTATCCGATCGGTCGAGCGACATGAAGTAATGATTGCGTGCATTAATTTGTACCGTATTGCTATAATGGGTTATTTGAGATTTAAAAGTTAAGGGTTAGTGACTTTGTTTGCATCTGACACATTCATCCAATGAGGTTCTTTAGCTTCAGTTAAACAAAATTATTTTATTTACATATGTATTGATGAGAAGCAAAATTATAATGATCAATCGGCAAGATAATTATTACAATCAATAAAATATTAAGCCATAACCACGAAGCATCGGACGTGGTGGACGGTTTCGTCGTATTCTCGAAGTCAGCGACGCGAGCAGTGGCGCACGAGCGACGCCCTTGAGCCCGGGTCAGAGGAGGGGAGGGGGGCGGGGGGCTGTCGCTTTTGGTGAAATGCAACAGCGAGAACGCCAATTACACAGATACAGGTAATGACCCATTTATGGGAAGAAATACAATATTGAAAATTGAAAGGAAGTGCGTTTTACAACAGGAAACATAATGGTTTTTAATAAAATTTTGCATTACTGTAATTTTTTACATATTAATTTGAACTTGTCGCCGATGTTTCGACATTGAAAGACATAATTGCACTCACGACGCAGTACTAAGTCGCGTCAATAACCAGCTCTCTAGCCGCTGCCTTCTACAAGGATCTATGTCGGCGCGCCGGACACTTGACTTTGAGAATACGGCTTCATGTTGGCTATACAAGTCTTTAATATTGCTAATAAGTTATTTAAATTTTGACGTTTTTCTTCATCGGAATATATTATGTTGTAAAATTGTAGTACAATGAATCACAATATAGTATAAGTGAGTATCATTATCATTCAATTTAAAATATACATTGGCAGTATTTGTAAAAGAAAATGATCATATATAATATTCAAAGCGATGAAATGAGTATTAATCACAACATGAGAAAAGCGAAAGCCATGACTGTTATTAGCGAAGTTTTTGCGTCATTTTTAGAGATTTTGACAACACATCGACACCTTATATCGACAGTATAAACGTAGACACCAAACAGTTATGGTCGTGTTAATCGTGAACACAAATTTCAAAGAAATAAATGTGGTACTTAGAAGTGAAAAGGAACATATCCCAGAAGATGATGAAATCACCGCAGCTATAGAAACGATACCCTTCATATGGACCACCATCGTATGTGTCTTCTCTCATGACGAGTATGGCACAGTCCACGACACTAGCCAAGTACAGGCTGGCTGTCTTCGACAACAATATGGAGAACATTCTTATATGCAGACTTCCTGGCAATGTTTCTCGTCATCGTTATAGCTCGAGTTGTTGTGACTTAAATTCGTTTCACACATACACCAGTTTCATAGGGACTGCTTTTTAGGAATAACCGAAGTCAAAGAAATACGCCCCTGGATTAAATCATCGACCTTCGCTGGGACGACAACGACCTATTAATCCCCAAACACTGGTGCCGTCCATCCTGCAAAAAACGCCTGACGAAAAAACAACATAGCACACAACTGAGTACCGAATCTTCGTGTTGCAGTCTTAGACCAATTGAAAACCGTTGCGTAAACCAATTTTAGACAATAACACCGTTGAATTTTCGCTGTCGTTGTTTATAACAAATACAATACCACTTAAAATGTATTACCTACTTAGTGGCCGATGGAGCAAATGGTTTGATAGAATGGAAAGCACTTCTCCCTCAGAGACGTAAACAGTATGAAAGCAGTCCATTTCCGCGAGAAGGCAACTGCTCGAGTAGAGCCGACACCGATCTCCGTGGCGCATCTCCGTAGAGCCTTATCTCCAGCAGTAGTTTCATGTCAGCTGGGGCTGATGATGACAATGAGATAATAATGCGGAAAATGGTGAAGGCACTGGTCAGACAAGCGAATGAGTTAGCGCTACGGTATACTCACGATTATACTCACTCAAACATTTATATAAAGACACCACTCCTAGACTACAAGATGCAGCGAATGCTCCTTGGCTACTCCAGGCAGAAACGTTAAGTTGCTGTTCAAGAAAAATGTCTGCTCGTGGTCTTCGGATGTCCCAATATATCTACAAAAGGATTTGGGTGCTATGCTGAATAAATAAATACAATACATTCGCAATATTTATTTGCATATGCATATAATCTAGACTTGACTTATTTACACAGATGCAGTAGATGGCTTTATGATAGTTAAAGATTTCACTTTAGCTAGACTGCGTGTTATTGATGTTCTATGCCCATATAATAGTGATTCCCAAAGTGGTCTATATCGACCCCTAGGGGTCTATGACAACCTGCAAGGGGTCTACGTCAGCGAAAAA